>JAQQAE010002248.1:0-22810 GCA_029823295.1 Pseudamia nigra
GGAGGGGCGGGGGGGGGGTGTCCACAGTTCTACTTGGCACTCTCGCCAAGGTAACAAAAACAGACTTTCATTACAAACAAGAATGAAAATGGGACCGAAGATGTTTGGCAAGTGTCCTTTTTTTTTCTTCCCTTTTCTCACAAACCATCAGAGCCAAAAAAAATAAAAAAACGCAGAGGATATGAAAATATACAAACTCTCAGCTGGTGATGGGTCATCTTTACAGGTCCTGTTCTGAAATAACCAACCGCAATCTGTGTGTTACCATCATGGCATCATGCAGAGACATCCATGTGTAAGTGTCCCCTCTCGCTTGGCGTCTTTTCTTATATGTCACACCAAAAAACAAAAGAAAAAAAAAAGACAACAAGGTTCTTCATCTGGACTAAATTCAGGAGAGACAGAGGAAAGAATATAAATACGAGGCAGTCCCAGACCACCCACTACTGCTACACAACTGTCCTATTAAATAGTGATGGGACATCAGTATGTACATTGAAAACAATTTAAAAAATGAACTAATGTTGCCATTGCTGTTTCACTTTCTGCAGAGCTTCCAAAACATTTCACTGGGGATTATATCCATACATAGGTTTTATATAGAAACACACAATCTATGAAAGCACAGATGTCTGGAAAAATACGTTCATTCAAGTTGATAAAAATCTTTTTTTTTTTCTTTTTGTGTGTGTGTATGTGTGTGAAAGCATGAGGAATAGGCACAGTCTTGCAACTTATTTTGGAGGTAGCACCTCATTTTTCCCAATGAAAGACTGGAAAAAGGGCAGAATCCGGAACCTGAAAAGTTGAAGCTTGAACAGGACCCGGGAGAGACAGACAGTTTGTTTAGTTTTGATCTTTTGAGAGAGCTACATGTTGGATCCTAGAAGAACTGGAATGTGACCTGCTGAATCCAGACTGGCACAGCCCAATTTGTAGAGAAGGAACCTGAATTATTCTACGCAAATGTGGGCAGTGACATCATTGTCATCATACAAAGGCAGAATGCGCAGGGGTGGGGTGGGGGTGGGGGGGCTCAAAATGAAGTTGAGAAAACAGAAAATAGAGAAATGGGTCCCTTATGTCATAATATAGCATGTCCTTGGATCATAAAACAAGGTCCTTGGAACCATCAGGAGAAGCTTCGAGGTCCATGAAAACAGTTCCTTCATGACAATGAGCTCTGAAGAGGATGATGGCTCCTCCTCTGACTGAACTGTGTCCAAAATGTTGAAGGATCCTCACGCTGGGACAGAGTTCCTGGTGGGTATGACTGTGTGTGTGTGTGTGTGTGTGTGTGTGCGGGTGTGTGTGCATGTGTTTGTGTGCGTGTGTGCATGCATGTGTGGACAATCACCAGGCCTCCGTGTACCGGACATCAACATCTTTCAGGTTGGGCAGTTTGGCCTGCAGACACCAAAACACATCATGGTGAACACATGGAAAAACGACATGGGAAAAGCAATGACCCCGCACCTTTTTCTTCTTCTGCTACTGTTTATGCACCTACTGCTGCTTTTCCTAAACTTAGAATAAAGACTCAAGTTGGGTTGTGGAACCTTTCTTACTAGGTTCAATTTTTGTCCATTTTTTTGATTATTCTGTTAATTCTTTCTTCATTTTTGTTCATTGGTGCTTCTGTTGACTACTGTGTTCATTTTGTGAATTTTTTCCTCATTTGTTTGATATAATCTTGCGAGAGTCAGCATACACCAGCTTACTTGTGTGCAGGCAGCCTGTTTCACTTGCTCCTGCTTCTTTCTGCACTTTTTATTTACATTCCTGGCCTCTTTTTTCTGTGCTCTGGATTTGTGTCTCAGCATCTGCCCTCTCAAACATGTGGGTTGAGAGAGTTTCTGTTCCCCTTATCGCCACGGTACTGTTACTTCCTCTGAGAGATGGGACTGCGGCGCAGCAAATGCACGCAACTCGGTTTGTTTACTGCAGGGATCAGCTGATTGCCCTGACGCCGGGCTGCTTGTCAGCTAGAACTCCAGACAAACCGGTCGAAATCGGGAGGAAAACACACCGAGGATGCAGAGGTGGAGGGCAGAAGAGGAGAAGGAGGATGGAGGTGAGACAGCGGAGGATGACGGAGAGGAGGTATAAACTGTGTCTGTCAGTTCTCGTAATGGGAAGCGTTTGGTCACTGGTGAATAAGATGGTCGGCGCACTAGCCCGGGGTCAGAGGCAGCACCCAGAGTGTAGTTTAACATGCTTCTCGAAAACATGAATGCATCAGGACAATCCCGACGACAATCCATCTACCGAGGGTTGGATTGCTCAGGCCAACAGAGACAAGACTGTGAGTGGAAAGGAGGGGGGGCTCGCCGCTCATGTCATCAACCGGCGGTGTGATCCTGCACACATCACCGTCAAAAGTGGATTTGTTACCCGGATACTGAACTGCACGCTGTTGGTCTCAGACCGTAGTATTTTCTCAGGGAATTTTCCCATGTCATATATGTGGCCGTGTGTTTCTCCGTCTGCCAACCCCAGCGTTCACTCTGCCGTAGCCCGGTTACAGACTCAGCTCCCCGGTGTTTTCATTGCTACCTCAGGTGACTTCAACCACATCACCGTGGACCCCACTCTCACTACATAGACTGAGTAGTTTCATCAATCTCCTTAGATGTTTTCTTTGCTTGATGCCAATAATTTGACCCTTCTGAAAGTGATGAACTTCTTTTCCACGACCGCGGGAAGTGTCTTTGACATGGTTGTTTAGGAAATGAGAAGCTACTCACTGCATCAGTTAAATAACTTGTTGCCAGATGAAACAAAATGAAGTAATTATCCAATGCAGGCTCTTACCTATTTACTTTGTTAAACCCAGGTGACATTTTATGACATGGCAGTGTATATCTTATTATGGATAAACTAATAATTTTCTACATTTAAAAGTAACATATGATGATGCTGTATGTGGATTCATTTCAAGTTAAAAATTAACATTAGTTTATAATGCATTTTTGTGAGTTTGGCCCAAAATATGTTAAATAAATAAATAAATGTGAACATAAAACGTGACCAGAGTGCTGATCAGTAACGTGTTCATGACTAATGAACAATCTGAAAATAACAGTGCATCACTGAATCCTTAACTGACTGAACCATGTTTGTTCTAAGATGTGCTGATCTGTCTGGAAGTCATGTTTGCGTTTTACCTTGAGGTCTTCATACGTGTCTGCTGAGAGCTTGGTGCTGTTCATGTTCAGACTGCACAGACTCTTCATAGCTGAAACACAACAATGATGACACATCATCTCAACCTTTAATGTCTTCAAATGTGAGCTTCGTTTTGACTTCAGTGCACAGCTTTGAATTTCTGCTCCAAGGCTTCTCTTGATTAAAAAAAAGTAGTCTGATCTTGGAAATAGAGCTGATATGCCGTATGGTCAAAAATGTTAACATGGTTTTTAATGTTGCCGTGTCTGCATCATCAACCTTGTTTGTGTCATCTTCTGCATACCTGGTGTGTCCCTGGGACAGTTTGGAACGCATTTACTTGAAATTGCAATGCTTACTGAGGACTTAACGATCTACATTGTTTCAATATTTGGGACATGCAGTGCCACTGGGTCAGAATAGGCAGCACTATTACTTGTTACAAGAAGATGTGAAAACTCGTAATTGTCTGAGCTGATTTACTTGAAACTTGCCATGTGGTGCTTGTTGATTTCCACAGGGAGGACTACAGCTTGTAATGAAAAAACATCTTGAAAATGATTGAACATATTTACATGACATGTTCCCTGGTTTTTGGTTGGCAGTTTTAGTGTCTATCTGTTTTCATGAGAGCTAATGCTTTTAGAGAAACAACACTGTATCTTAAAAATGGCTGGACAATTTACTTGCCATGTTATTGATTACTTAAAGATCTACCTCTTATCAACTTTTGGGATAGGTGGTAATAGTAATTTTCCATAGGAGGAGCTACTGCTTGTTTCAAAAAGATGTGATAACCTCAAACTGTCTGCCTGGTTCACTTGAAACCTGTTATGGTTAAGATGTCAAACCTACCAGCTTTTGGGAGACGTGGTCCTGCTGCTTCTGGAATTGGGTCACTGCTACTTGTAACAACAATCTTTGCAAGTTCTTGAAAGTAGATGAACCAATTATAAGTAGTAGTAGTAGTAGTAGTAGTAGTAGTGGGTCAACTTTTGGGATAAGCAACACCACTACTTGTTTCATGAAGTTTACATAAAACTTGCCATATATGACCTTTGTTCCTCAAGATACCTTAAAATCATGGGGGATCGGACAATCTCGAGCTTGTGAAATATGTAAAACTATTCCAATGTAATACAAAATTCAACAAGACAAAACAATATAAATAATTGAAATAGAACAGGGCAACATGACCAAAAAATTCTATCATATAGTATCTGATTGTGGTGGAGACTGAGGTCTGTAAAGTCAGCATGATACCTGCGTGCAGCTGAATGGCTCTACAACTAGTGCCGTCAACCTCCTCTGACCTTAATTCAGTATCTGGTTGGTGCAGTGACTGAGGTGGTTATTGACTAGAGTGTAACATAAACCATACAGGCCTACAGCTGCATTTTACTGAAATTTGAATGCAGAATTCAAATACATGTCCATGACTTTGTTGCATTCAGTGTAACTGAAATCACCACGGAACTCATGCTAGTGGATGATCTGATTACTAAATATTAAAAACAGCCCTAAACGATAAACCCTTCAGAGAGCGCAGACCTCCACCAAGGCAGCTCAGTCTCTCTTCATAGTAAAAACCTGCCCATACTCATTTCCACCACAATGTTATTGCACCGAAAGTAATATTTTTAAATTTATTTGACCCTCATTATTGTTTTCTTCTGGTTCTATCTCCATAAATGTTGAAGATACTTCAAATCTGTGGGCACATTATTGAATCAGCAGACTTTCACTACAATTTGGTCTGTAGTTTTATTTACTACCTTACAGTTGCTATTTATCCTAAACCTCTGTAGATACCTTCATTCTGGATCACTATATCTGGAATATTACCCACATCTGGATCAAACTTTGTTGCATGTGTAGAACCTACAAAAATACTGTCTTGCATTTTTTAATCAAATCTTCTGGGCACTTTACATAAAGTTACCTGAAAGAAAATGTCTCACAATGGTGAACAATATTTTTTTAAAATTCCTGGATTCACAATGTGATGTGAGTCACCCCCAAAACCGAATCAACTGTTCCTTCTATCATTCCCGAGCTGTCCTGAAAATGTCATCAAAATCCATTAATAACTTGTTGAGCAATGTTGCTAACAACAGACAAACAAACGGCGGTAAAAACATGACCTTCTTGCTAGAGGTTGTAAAACTCAAACAGTGACGCTCACACTGAACACAGTACACACACACCCTTGGCATTTAAGAAATCAAGAATGTTATAGTTTTATAACACCATAAATTGACCTAAAACACTCATAGCCAATGTTTTAAACCACAGTCTTAGACAAACTCTCCTGCATATATGTGACATATGACATGGTGTGTGTCAGTACGTGTTGTCTTACAGCTGAGTGCCAGCAGACCAGCATCAGTGACAGGCGTCTCACAGAGGTTCAGCACCTGAAGACAGGCGAGATGCTCCGATAACAATCGTAACCCTGCATCCCCAAACTAAAGACAAGAACATGGGAGGAAACACAGCTTGTAACAGATCTGCTGGGGAATCAATGCGCATTGAATCGTGTGTTTCAATCTGCACACTTACTTGTGTGGACCAGAGGTTCAGCTGTTTGAGTGAAGGCAGCTTGATGAGCTGCTCGGCACAGGCACTGGTGACATTGGTGAAGGCCAGGCTCAGGTTTTCCAAATTCCCAAAAGAACCTGAACTCAGTAGACGGGCCAGATCGGCATCCTGTCATCCAAAATGCAGCCAGTGTTACAAAGAAAGAACTTCAAGTGCGATACCGTCTGCGTATGGAATATGTACATTGTTTCTGTGAAGCATCAGTGTCTCCTCACCGTAGACTTGGAGGGCAGAGTCAGGCGGGTGGGGCCTCCTTTCCTTTGCTGAGGAGACAAACAGGAAAAAGATGGCGTCTGAGCTCAACACCTTGTAGGAAAGTCGGACAGTAGATGGCACAAGTGAGTAGCTACAATTCTGTAGTAGTCACCCCCAAAGAGGAAACGCTTTAAAACCTTAAAGAGATACTTAACACTATTATGGTTTTTGAGCTGTGAAGGAAATTATGTTACTAAAGTGTACTAAAACACATCAATGCTGGTGACTGACACAAAAATACAGCAAATGTAAATATCAGCATTTTCTAGGTGATAACGACTCAACTAATCACTTCCTGTTTAACTTTTTAAAGAGGACAGCGTGACAGTGACACGACAACACAGGCTGCAGAAATGTTCTCATTGTTGTGAAAGTGAGGGAAAATTAAGAAAGAATTGTATAGTGATGAGAACAAAGGGCAAACATATTCTAAACAGTGCAGACACTTAAAAGTGGTGACTGATTCTTTGGTACTGTAGGTCATTCTAACACAGTAAAGTCAGTATAAAAAAAAAACAAACAAAAAAAATCGATGCTTTCATTTCCTCTTATGGGTCTGGATATGTGTCCCTGAACGCCTCCTGTCTCCCGTCCACAGCTGACAATGCCATAATAATCACACTCAGCCTCGGTCTGGATTTTCAGGCTCATCTGGAGGGAAGACTTTTATCTCTGATGACATTAAATAAAACGATTTATATTTAGTTGTTCAGTGTTTCAGGAAGAGGCTGAAAATGGACGCATGAAAGAACGTGCAACATCTAATATAACATTTATAAAACCATTGTTTCTTAAAGGTTGTGCAGTGTGCAAAACTATTTTGCTTTCCATGACCCATTACAATTTACATAACTATGAACTTTTTTGCGCTCTTTACATTTCAGTTATTAAAAAAGCTTATTCAATATTATAGAATTATTAGAAATGAGGACATGAGTTAACACAATTAAGTAAACATTTGATAACATATGATTCTGACACATTTATTTCATTATAGGTCTAAACCATAACAGAATTTCTTTACCATGACGATGATGATGTAGATTCCTTGAGTTTTGTATTTTTGTCGAGTGTTTACTTCATTTACCTGTGTTGTTACGGTAATCTTTGTTCAATTAGTGTGTTTGTATTATAAAATATTTTGCTTACTTTGATCATTTCTTGTTATTTTCTTGATTATTTTATTCGTTTTCTGGATAATTTTTTGGTATTTTTAAAATTCTGTTTCCTTTTCAAAGGTGTGCAGAAAAGGCACAAATAGATGCATTAACCACTATAAGGTACTCAGAGAGCGCAGACCTCCACCAAGCAGCTCATTTTCCCCCATCATAGGCCTACTATTTTTTTATGGATTCCCTGACCATGAAAACAAACCCATAGCATTTGGAATCACACTGATTTCCTTGTTAGTTCAACAGTTATTCACAGAAATCAGTATTTCCATAATAGCGGTTTTGGTCTGGATCTAGCTCCATATGTAATGAAAATACCAAAAATCCACTGGCAGAGTCCTGAACAACATTCAGTGTGAGTTGCAGATCTGTACCATTATTTGTTGCCTTACAGTGCCAAATATTCCATGAGAACCCTAAATGACCTCCCTCAGGAGCTAGAGTGAGTCTGTCCAATAACCAGAGGGTTGAAGGTTCAAATCCTGCTTCATCCCAGTCATAGTCATTGTGTCCTTGGGCAACACACTTCACCCACCTCTTGCCTTGTATGAATGTGAATGAGTAAGTGTTTGGTGGTGCCCTTAGAGTCCGTTGGCGCAAATTGGCAGCCACATTTCTGTCAGTCTCTCCCAGGGCGGCTGTGGTACAGATGTAGTTTATCACCACCAGGAGTGAATGAATAATGGATTCAGTGTCAGCACTTTGAGAAGGAGACTTGAAAAGCGCTATATAAACCCAATCCATTATGACTATTGTTATTATTATTATTATTATTATATGTCACTGTTGTGCATCATAGGCTCTAGATGGAACTTTGAGATATTGTAGAACCTACTGTGAGAGAATCCAGTATTCTTTTACCAAGCATTCTGGACATTCTCTAGAGAGTTATATGCAAAAATGCTGAAATTGACCCTATCTCGCAATGATAAAGAATCCTTCAAAAAATTTCCTGGGTCCAGTTGATGATCTGGATCACTCCCAAATCTTAGAGATTAGTCTTTAGGCCATTTCCAACCTGACTTGCAAATCTCATCAAAATCCATTCATGCCTTCTTGAATTATCATGTTAACAGACAGACAAATGGGATGAAAACATAACCTCCTTGGCAGAAGGAATTAACAATAACACAATAAATAAAATAAAATGTCTGAAATTTCCAGGAGAATCAACAGATGTCCAACTAAGAATATCCCCGAAGCAAACTTATGCCCTTTCCATTTGCATAGTCCTGCACATCACTTTCATATCATGTGCCTGTGTTTCTGCACGATTCTGTAAACAGAATATGTACTGAATGAACTGGGATGTTTTAAGGAGCTGCTAAACGTTCAGGACAGGATCGAGTGTGTGTGAGGCAGACTGAGCTGAGAGGCCCCGTTACTGTAACACCGTCTGATCACTGCTACAGCATTCAGGAGCAGACGCACTTTAAAGATTTTTCACACTCGGCTGTTTACTGAGAACAGTTGCAATGAGTTGTCAGCAGAGGCAGCTGAGGTCTTCAGGACACAGATGAAAGAGTCTAGAAAAGGCTGGATTTCAAAAGTGCTCCTTAAAGAAATCCAGTTCTGCACCTCTTCTTCATTCCATACAGGCTATAGACAGGTGTGTCTTTCACAGCTTTAAGTGATCCTTCACCAACAGGGTGTGACTGACAGATATTTTAAAAAAAGAAAAAACAATAACAACTTTCTGCTGTAATAGATACAAAATAGCAGAAAAAGGTTCACAGGAAAGGACTAAAACTGTGGCATTTACAAAGTACAGTGTTTGATCAAAAAAAATCCTTAATTCAACTTTGAAAGTTTCTGAAGACCGTAAACTTTTTTTAATACAGTGCCTACATGATCATCCTTCTCAGTGACGACAGGGAAAGAATTAAATCAGTATCGTGTTATAATGAGAGATGTCTGTGCTATAATGTGATACTTCAATACTCCTTCATTAAAGGAAAATGTTAAGGTCAACAGGCAAACGGAGTCAGTACATCAGGCTTAAAAGTTAACTGTTGCATTGCAAGGTACTATCAGGTTTCATGTTAAAGGAGCAACACGTACTTTACTGACTGAGCCGAAAATGCAACAAAATATTTCAGCATGGTATGTCATCTTCCCCTCTATAAAATGTATTTTAGTATTTTGTAGATCATCTCGGAGTATGATTGGTGCTATATAAATACAACTGAATTGTACTGTATATCTGATTGATGCTTTCATTAGTACAATGTTGTAAAACACTGGAGAAACCCATCCTCAAATGTATTATTTCTCGGGGGTCAGTTAGATCCAAGTCCAAGCTCTAAAATTCTAACTATTCTCACATAATAAGTAAAATGGTCCCCAACATTCAGCTGTGACTGGTTTTCAGTTAAAAAAAAAAAAGACAAAAAATTTCAAGGATATCTGCAGTTGAATAGATGAACATTGTAAATCTTCTTTGTTATTTTGTGCATGAAGTTACACACTGCTGGTCAAAGTAATAAAATAGCAAGATAAAAAATCCAATCCTGAACAGAGGAGCTTCCTTATCTTAACTATGTAGATAATGTGCTTCCTGTTCCCTGTGGTTTCAGCGAGTTCTGCACAATAAACTCATGTATTGTTCTCCTAAATTAATCTGACGTGTGACTTTGTTCTGGTCTTATTCAGTACACTCTGGGTAGCTGAACAGTCTCTGTCAGCAGAGTGTGGTGGATTGATAACTATGTATCACGTCACATGCGTCACTGAGGAGACAAGAACGTGGACATCATGAGAAGTCGCTGACTTTTTCTGCAGCAGCTTTCAGACGTCACCGAGCCAACCCGGGCCCGAGTGGAGCAGCAGTAACTCACCAGCTCTTTGAGCTCTCGCTGTCGATCACAAAGCTGCTCATACATGCGAAGGCCCACTTGAGTGCTCTCCAGGGTCGAAATGATCTGTAGCTGGGTATCCTTGTTCTCGATGATGTTGTATTCCAGCATCAGGCACAAAATCTGTGCACATACATACACATTTAGTGATGCACAGACTATACATATCATTTAATCATCACAATTGGTATTAAAAAACAAAGCTGTTCAAAATAAAATTTGCATTTAGCTTGAAGATGACAATTTAAAGGAAATCCTCTCATACGTTCATGCTGGGCTCCTATTTTCCAAAAGGCTCAGTGTTGCAAAACTGGAAAATGCATGGCGCACTCCCATCATCCCACAGTGCAAATGCAAAAAAAATCATATATTTCTCTGAGTCGCTCAGTTATTTGTCACTGCATTTAGTTATATTTACTTTTAATTCACATAGTCAAATAGAACCTCGTGGGTCAAATAATTGGCAGGATGAGAGCACATCAAACCCAGATGTCTTATTTAATGATGATGCAGACAGAATACCATCATGCTGATGAGTACTGAACTCCACCTGTTTGGATGACGTGCTGGGTAGTCGCCCTGACAAGACACCAAACCTGACCTGGCCACGCCCCCCACTCATCAAAGGATTTGACTGAACACTTTAGTCAAATCCTTTGATTCCTGAAATAGGGCCCCTTGAGTCTTTTCTTGTTCCAAGCACCAGCAGCACCTACACAGTCCCAATCTCTTCTCATTGCCACAAAATCCCAGCTGTCACTATATAACAGAGGTTGTGTTTATTTTTGTTAATTAGATCATGATAAATTCTTTTAAACCTGGGCTTTAGATTACTGATGTGATTGTGAGCATGACTGGATCCCTAATTTACACATAAATGTACATATATAGTATAAACTACATTATTTAACCTCACTGGATAACTTACACTTCTAACCTATAGAACATGCACACGCTCTGGTCTGCTTGTCACCATCCCAGCATTTATATATTAATTTAAAAAGCCAGTTTGTAGATTTTCACAGCATCTGGTTGTGACTCTGAACATGACATTGAATGGGGGCCTCTGTAGGGGGACCCACTTCAATGTACACCCCCACTTCCAAATAAGTTGGGATGTATGGTTTGCAAATTTTATGAACCCATATTTTTAGTCTCAATAGAACATAAACAACATAGCAGATGTTGAAACTGAGACATTTTACCATTTCATGAAAAATATTAGCTAATTTTAAATTTGATGGCGCCAACACACCTCAAAAAAGTTGGAACGTGTGTAACAAAAAACTGGAAAAGTAATTGGCACAAATCAAAAACAACAGAAGCAGCATTTGACAAGTAATTATGCCAACTGGCAACAGGTCAGTAACACGACCTGGTATAAAAGGAGCATTTTAGAGAAAGAGCCTCTCAGATGTAAAGATGGACAAAGGTTCACCAATCTGTGACAAAATGCATCAAGAAATTGTGGAACAATCAAAGAAAAATGCTCTTCAACGTAAAATTGTGTTCACAGACAGTGATTTCTAGAAGCGTTCCTGCCCATGCAGTGATTTCCAATAGAGCCCATGTCTGTTTTTAATGCAGTGCCGCCTGAGGACCCAAAATCACAGGCATCCAGTTTTGACCTTCGACCTTCCTCTTGATTCTCTGAGTCTTTTGATGATATTATGCACTATAGACGTTGAGATCTAAAAATCTCTACAATTTTACATCGAAGAGCATTTTTCCAAAATTGTTCCACAATCTTTAGATGCAGTTTGTCACAGATTGGTGAACCTGACTGATACACTGTAGATGGTGGAATCTGCAAGGTCGTTGCAATTTTACATTGAAGATGCATTTTTCTGAAATTGTTCCACAGTTGTTTTGCCACAGATTGGTGAACCTCTGCCCTATTTGATATCTGAGAGGCTCCGTCTGTCTAAAATGGTCCTTTAATTCCCAGTTATGTCACTGACCTGTTACCAGTTAAACTAATTAGTTGTCTCATGCTCCTCCAGTTGTTTTTGATTTGTGCCAATTACTTCCTAGCCTTTTGTTGCCAAGTTCCAACTTTTTTGTTGCTGCCGTCAAATTCAAAATGAGCCATCTCAGTTTCACCATCTGATATGTTGTTTATGTTTATTGGGAATAAAATATGGGCTTATGACGTTTGCAGATATTTACTGCATCCCAACATCTGCAAATGTGGGTTGATGAATTAGGGTTGTTGATGGAAATGGCATAATTTTCACAATGTTCATTATATTTTAATATTAGTTCTTCATTTATTGTCATCTCCACCTGTTTAAAAACATTTGCTCATTAATCAGTAATGCAAACATTTTTTATCAACACTGTCAGGCTTTTGTCAATATTGGTAATTTTTTAAAGAAAACGTTTACTTTTTCTTCAGTTTCTCATTTATGGAGTAAAAGGACCATCAGACCTACATCCTTTTATGTCTAAATTATTTAAGAAATAGGTTCTTATAATATTAAAATTAAAAACGGGGTTTGAATATGAAGATATTTAGAAATCTGAGTAGTATGAAATCACAACTTAGGTTTAACTTGTATTTTACTACATATCAGAGTAACTAAATCCTATTACAACTTGGACTGGAATAATTGAAACTGTACACGAGTGTGTTTGACAGAGTTGACAGAAAGTTTTAAGTGAAATGGTTTGTTTTTATGTAGAACCTGTTCCTTTACATGGTTAAATAGCTAAGGAGTTTCTCTAAATAAATAAATAAATGTAATATGAATGTAATGTGAATTTTAAAAAATATATTTTTATGATATTTCTCCTGACTGTCAAGAATCAGTGACATGCATTTGACCCCAATAAAACACCTTAAATTCAAAATTAAATGAAAATTTAGATGTTGAATAACTTTTGAGGTTCTAAAAACACTACTTTACCTAAACAATGACATTTTTGTTCTTTAAAAAAAAACTGGATTATTGTGCATGAATTTCCATATTTTGGTGATTTTATGTTGCTCCATTTTTTATTTCCTTGCATATATTCAGGATGGATGTTCATTTTTGTGAATATTTGTACATTGTTCATAAACTTATGCAGCAAAGACAAATAAATACATTAATAATTCACCAGAATTCACGTGTTACATGCGTAGAATTTCCAGGAGGATACAGAGATGCCTGACTAAAATGTCAACAAAAGTACAGCCACATTCATAGTGACACCAAACATAATAAACACAATAAATGACAGAACAAAAGGGAACGTACCTCCACCATGGTCTGATTTCCACGCAGGGCCAGCAACATGCAGGGACCCAGCTTGTTTTCAGCCAGAGACAGGAGGAACTTCTTTGTCTTGTAGCAGGAGCCCATGAGGATGTGAACCTGGAAGAGAAACCATGGGGATGTTAGTGGCTCAGAAGCACAGCCAGGTAAGAGCAGGCAGTGAACACTTAAAGGTGTAGGTGTGTGTATGTAAAGCTGGGTGATACGACCGGAAATGTTCTCAGGATAAAAATGCTTTGATCATTCAACATCAGTACTTATGATGAAGTTAAATTTTGATTTGATTCAGCTATATTGCCATTGCACATGATCTGGGCACAGAGTGATAAAATGCAGCAATGAGTGCAAAGTATATGTACAGTATATACAGTATAAACCATAGTAAAATGATATGATACAGGTATATGTTAAACTTTCAATACATGTGAGTAATATTAAGTAAAGCAAAACACCGAAACGTGACAATAGAAACCAAAAGAAAAAAAAAAACATTAGAAAAAAATCGTTTGAATTAAAGCTCACAATATAAAATATGATAATAATGGTAAAGGATGATAAATCACCAGCCCTATGCATACGTGTACATCCACTCACCATGCTAGCAAAGAGCTCTCCATCATCATCACAGGCCACGCCTCCTGGACTGTAGAGCTGAAACCAGCCATCTTTACCTGAACGCACACTGAGGAGGCACGAATGCACCTAAACAACACATTTCACTGTTCAGTCTCACAAAAATACCCCAAAACTCTCCATGTGCAGTAGTTGTTTGAAGCTCTGGAGCTAACACAGATGCTGACACAGACGACACACACTCACCTCCTGCCTCAGATCCTCTGCAAACCTCTGGATGACATACTTCAGCTCCCTGTGGCGCACGGAGAAACAATGAGACATGAATGTCAGGACCACTGTCACACTAGGACCATCCTGAGTGAAGCGACTCGTGAGGTGAACGAGGTACTTACTTTGTGAATTTGGCATGTGCAAGGGCCCTAGAGAAAGTAGAGGCAGAGACAGATGTTAACAATAGAAAACTCCACAGTCAGGAGGAGGTTGGTCAGGAGTTTAGGAAACATAAGTCAAGGGTCCAATCCCATTTCTAATTTGCACTCCTACCCCTTGAAACAGAGCTGCAAGGGGAAGGGATTGAAATGTTCTCCTAAGAAATGAGACGACCCTTCGATACCTCTTACATCAGCTGTCGTCGTTGGCACTAGAAACAAACGTGACAACTTTGTTTTTGAGAGACTTCACCATGCCGCCAGCAGCTGTTGTTCGTTTGGTGGAACCGCTGCTTTGTTTGGGCTGGTTTGCCTCCATGTTGCCAGTGATACGAACAGAATTGTGGGAAAATCCCCATACCCCTTTGTTTCCAGTCTGGTGTGGCAAAATCTCCGTTTTGAGGGCTAAACAGCCCTATCCCTTCGTAGGGGTAAGGGGTCGGACGAAGGGCTGAACTGAGATTGGGCTAAGGAATGTAATGTTTTTGCTCGCTTGATTCGTCTGCCTGTTAGAAACTTTAAGGAAAAAGGAATAAATAGACTTCATGACATTTTTAAGGGAGGTCGGAAATAACCCAAGGAACAGATGATTAGATTTTGGTGATGATAATTTTGATACTTTTTTTTAAAGAAATATGGCTACGATGTCCAAAATGTAACATGTGTTCAAAGCTTCTACTCTATTCCATTCCTCCAACTGTTCATGAGGCTGACACCTTTCACTCTATTTTGCGACTATTTTATTACCAAAGTTGCATTAATTTGCTTCATGTTTAGTACAGTAAGAGAATATGTGTGTGTTCCCATCTGTGCTGAAGACACAGTAGCTCAGTGTTACTTTAGCTCAGTAGATGCTGTCAACAAGTTTCCCAGGGAGTGCACAGCTCATTATGACATTTGAAGACACGAGGCCTGGACATGTGACATTGGAGGGCCTGTTTGTTACAGTCAAGGATATTTTAATGATCCCTGTGGGGAAGCAGTGCACAGCTGGATGCAGTTAGCCTGGTTAATATTGGACACAAATTAGGTTAGACAAATGGGCACTTGCATCTTGTGATTAAAAATGGCAGCAAGATCAGTAATCGTAGAATATCAAGATGTTCGGTAAATTTCGGCTGCATAAACGGTCCCCGTGCCGAGGATGAAGGCTGGGATGAGAAATGGCAGAAAGTGTGTGTGATTACAGAGAAGACAGTTCAGAGTGGATGATTTGTACCGTAAATATTTTTTAAGTTCATTTTGTAAACTTACACGATATGTAGTGTTTGCATGTCTTCAGAAGAAAAAAAATGTTTTGCATAAATAAAGACATATTTGCTCATTTTTCGGTTCGCTTATTGTTCATTTCATTTTCTTCTTTTTTTCCATTGTTCCTTTCGTAGCTCATCGGGTTTACTTTTTCATTTTGTTGATGACTGTGCTGATTTTGCCCATTGGTTTGGTCTTTTTCAGTTTTGTGCATCTTGTTAAAGATTTTGTGAATTTCTTGCTCATTTTCTGTTTTATTTCACTGTTTATTTATTCGCTGCCTATTTTGTTTATTCCCTTAGTTATTATTTCTTCTGTATTCGTTTCAGTTCATTTTGTGGATTCAGTTCATTCATTTTCTGACTCATTTCCTAATTTGCTTTGTTGCGTTTGTTTATTTTCTCGCCTACTTTGTTCATTTTGTGGATTGCTTCATTTGTTTTCATTTGGTTGATTATATTTATTGTGTCCATTTTTATTCATCTCCTTTTTCAATATTTATTTTTTGGCTTAATAGGTCCAGTAGAGAGAGGCTGGATTCAAACCCAGGTGGGTACGATCAGGCCTGATACATGTGGGCGGGCACTACCAGGTGAGCCGTAGACGCTTCCCGATCTTGATTTTTTATTTTTTTTAGAAATGTTGTTCCCTTCATAAATGTATGCAGTAAGCAACAAATTAAAGGCTTAAGCTTTCACCAGAACACCAAAAATGAAGTGTTTGGTCGTATGTGAGCATGTTAGTGCTGATGACTCACTTCATCCTTCTGAGGAGGATTGTTGTCTTCCCTAAAGATGCCTGAAGCAGGGCACACAGTAACAGTAGCACAGGTGAGCACCAGGTGAGTGTCATCGGCGAAGAACAAACAAGTCATCCAGCAGTCAGCCTTAATGAAGGTATGAATCAGACAACCCGCTACTGACAGAGCTTTGGGCGGCTTACAGCCAATTACAGTGGGCTCCCTGGGGGGCCGAAAGCTGCCCCTTCAGTACACGACACCTCCCTGCGAGACACGGCGAGGTACAGTACGTCATCCACGTCAGCAGCTCGGCCCCACCAGGACTTGGCTGCGGGGCTTCAAGCGGAGCCGTGGGACGCGGTGAATGAAAAAAGACACGCAACTTCATTTTTACATTGCTTTGTTCAGTTTTTGTTCATTTCGTTATTTGTGTCCGATTTGACAATTATGTGGTTCGTTTCTTGATCGCTGGTTTATTTTCTGGACAATTTTGTTTGTTTAGTTTGATTTGCTCATTTGTGTCATTTGAAGGATTATTTGGTTCATTATTTATTCAGTTTGGGTCATTGTGTTCATATTTGTTGTTTCCAAACAACTTGGTTAGTGGATTAATTTCAGTTGGTCATTCATTCCCTTTATAAACTTTTCCAGATATCTGTGATAACTTTGCCTGTGAGCACTAAGTAAAAATATGAATATAATGCAGATGCTTTTATATCTAATGCTTAATATAATGCTTTTTTAAATTCATTTATTTTTTAATAAATTAGATTTCACACAACAAATAAACACATCATCCAGGCGTTTGATGATGGACCTGTTGACTTGTACCAAGAGTTTTGCTTGAGAAACAACACAGACATGACAAAAGACACCAGTAGACAGTGAGGAGTTTGGCTGGTGTTCACACCATATGAACTAGATCCAGGCTGCACCATGAATGTGTGTTTTCACCTCGAGACTCAGACCCAAAGGACCAGAAGACACCAGAGACAGACAAGAGACACCGGCTGCACATGTTTAACCTATTACTATTTTTGTCCAATGAGTTGCTATGAATATATTGTACTATTAGTTTTTGAAAAGTGTGACAACTTTTGCCAACTCACAACATCACCAGTGTCAAAAGTCATAATGCAAAAGTTGCATACTTAAATATTATTTATTTGTCTTGCCAGCCTTTTACCACCAACATGGAACCGGCACTGTTCCTGGACTCAATACTGAATAGTTCTAAAAACATATTGCTTCAAGAAATGCCAATTCAGATCTTAGCTGTACCTCCCAAAAATGTAGGTTCTTTCCTCGAACCAAAGTGACTGTAATAAATATTCAGGTTAAAAGAAGAGGGTGGAAAAGTGGAAGTTAAGAAACCAGCAGAAAAATGCAGTATATGTCATAAACCATAGTTCCGTTCTGGAGATCGTTATCACCAGGCTTCCTTTCAGTTACGTCTGCACTGGTACTGTGGCGGTAGCTCCCAACACAGTGAAACTAACCCTATTACAATCAGCTCTGTACCGTCTATGCAAAGATGACAAGATGACATGGGAACTGAGGTGTGATGTTTGTGTTGATGCATGCTTACTCTTTTGGGAAGGGGATGGGCTGCAGTAGGCTGGCCAGGGCAGGTCTCCAGTCATCATAATCTGACCTGATAGAGACAGAAGCTTAGTGAAAATGTACAGAAAACAGAGCTGAAGAAAGGCTGAGTAACAGTGTCAAAAAACAGGGTGTGGTCTGGACGAGCAAGACTGCACAATAAAAACACACAGAGGTAGCTGAAACATGAGTTGCTCTTAGATGACACGCACCTGAGGCGATTTAACGGCAGCATCACATTACTGGAAGTTAAGTAACACTGGCTTTTACAAACACACGGACACTGTCGCTTTTTTAGGCCATCCTGTTTGGTTATGGTTACCACATTTACACCCCAACACGTAACTACTGCTCCAGTTTCACACTGCGTAATTGCCACAGGGGCTCATACATTCATTCAGGGCTGTTTAACCCATTTACGCCACACATGCACATACAAACAAATTCTACCATTCCCAGACTTAACATAAGGACCCCAACGGATCATGGAACCTTTTCTGACCATTGCTCATTTTGTTCATTATTTTAGTAATTTTGCGGCAGTATGCTTTATTAATTTGTTTCATTAATTTCTGTTCATATTTTATATTTTTTGTTAATTGCTGTAGTTAAATTGTTAAACATTCTTGAATTCAGGCTAGTGTGACTAACCCTAGCATTCATTTGATGCCATGATGCATACTGAAAACTTAATTTTCAGATGTGTGGGAAAATTCTATTTCCTTTAATCACTTGTAATTTACTTAGAGATAAAAAAAAATGCACAAATTATGACAATATCTGAGATTTAGTAGAACTATAAGATTCTTTATTACACTACTTAATTAATCCCTTGCGGTGGGGGTGCCCGATCATTGCCATGAAGGGCCGAGACAAAGCATTTTTTTCTTTCCAGCCAGTCTCTTCAGCCGCTGATTTCACTGAATTCCTTCCCATTGATTGCACTTCAGTGAAAACATCCGTTTTAGTGAGTGGCTGGAAAAAGAACCTGCAGTGTCTCGGCCCTTTGTAGCAATGATTAGACACCCCTGCTTTATGGAAAATTCTTTTTGCAGCCGTGATAACAGCACACAGAACATGGTTGTAAGTGCAGGGGAAACCGGAGGACCTAAAGGAAAACTGCACAGGTGGGGACCATGCAACCTTTGGCTACTGAGCTAAATTTAGGGTGGACCTTGCCAGAAAAAAGGGGAGATTATGAATGACAATAAAGCAGCCTAACAGATTCAGGACTTTTGTAAAAACATTTGTGAATGGAGTCCCATTTCTGTCCAAATTGATCAAGAATATAGCATTCTTACATATTCATATTTAACGGCAACATCGTAAGATGAGTAACACCAACACTAATCTTATCAAACTTCTATGTAATTACTGCACTAATTGAACAAAACAGTGAAAAACATGGCAAAAAAGTAACGAAATAAGCAGTAAAATGAGTGAAAATTAAGAAAATAGTCCACAATGTACACTGAAATCAAGATAAAGGACCAAATGATTAACAATATGAACAAAAATCATCAAAAATTAGCGAAGAAAATAATTAAACACCCTGTAAAAAAGGCTCAGTTACCAGTCTTGGATCCCCACCTTGAGTTTTGGAAGCATAGCTCTATTTCATTAGCAGCAAATGAAAAAGAGCTGTGCTGAATCTTCTGTGTCATCAGCAGTCAAACAAATAATATAAATTTATCTTTGTGGTGTTAAAATGCTAAGTTGCTGTTTCTTCTTTGTGCTCACACACCTGAATACATTTAAGTGACCAGAAACTCACAGCATTTTAAGGATGAGGGCAAAGCATCCCAGCACTCGGTCAGCCTGTGCTGGCAGCTGGATGGACAGAGTGTTGACGGCTGGACTGACCAGCAGACAGTCGATTAGGTTAGGTTCACTGTCGCCACCCGACGGGCCGGCCTTTCGCCTGGCATTGGTAGAGTTGTTGTTGCGCTCCAGCTCCACCAGGATCTCGCTGGAATTGACGACAGAGGGAGGTGGGGAAAGGGGCAGGGAGGGTGTCAGAGAGGAGATGGGGATGGACGGAGCTGGGTTTGATGAAGTGTTTGTAGGTGGATGAGGAGGGCTGGGGTTGGTGGAGACGGGGAGCAGCGTTGTGGGAGGCGGTGTGGGAGGCTCGGGCCGCAGCAAGCGGAGAGGCATTGGGGGCTTGCGGTCATTTTGCTGCTGGCAGCCATTTCGGATCTCTTTCAGGCTGGGGGAATTGTCCCGACTGGATGAAAGCAGAGAAGGAAATAGGACAACAGGAAGTCAGAAGATACAAACCGCACAGAAGTGAAAGCATAGCAAGCATAAGTGAATATGTAATACAACAGGGGCCAACATCAGGCATGATGTAGTCAGAGCCAGGAGACATGGCTACCGTGGTGACTGTTCCTTGGTGTGGTGGAGTTTTGGAAAAATTAGCAAAGAATCATTCCTCTCTGGGGCAAAGGAAGCTAAGGAGATTACACTAATGACTGTAACCTAATGTTATACATATGCAGTCAATACCCAGCCCACTGGAGCAAGCTGGAAAGAAACACTTAAATATGAATCATACAAATAGAGTCATTTAAGAAAACAAATATGCTGTCATTTTCTTTGCTTAAACATTATTGAAACATTACTGACATTTCTGTGTTTCCTACAAGTTCCAACACATTGAGCCAAATTGAACACAAAAGCAACAAAATAATCCTTCAATTGGACAAAATAATCAAGTCAATTAACAACTGACTGAAAAAACAACAACAAAACAATTCTTTATAGTTATTTACATATCATCTAAATTTACGAACTGCTGTTTTTGTTGAAGAGACACAAATAAACATTGTACCAATATTGGTATGCCACATCCCCCCATTGTCCTTGACCTCTACACTTCTGATTGTCCATGTAGTTTTATGACACAGTACATAAATGCATATTTTATAAAAGCCCTGGCGGGAAGAAACATAATAAATCAGTTGAGGCTATAAATATCCCAGTATACTTGATGATATTACAATGTGTGATCTACCTCCCCAGTAACACATCTGCATACACATTTCCTTCATATTAATCCTACAAGATGTGGAAAATGACCCGTTGTGTGTTTGTCCAATCAATGGAAACATGGGCTGAGGTAAACTGTAGAATGACCACAACAGCTGAATAAACAGGTGATACCAAGGACAATGACCGCTGTCAAAGCACCTTTTCACCCTCCACGGCGAAAATTCATATGACCCTCTTTGGACAGAACTCACATTTCCAGATGCTCACTGGAGAAATCCAAAGCATTCTGAAGAGTTTTAGGGCATAATAAACTAATAATTAACAATTCACTCACACTTACCAATAGATGGTAATAAATGACTATTAGGTTAAGTGCTAGGATGCACATAACGTGCGCATAAATTCAAACAGCCTAGTTTGTATGCCGTATCAAGCTAAAAAATTTCCATCATAAAAGAAAAGGTATTGTATTTTCTGAAATAAAAGCTGGGACTCAGAAATTGGGTTTCTAAAACCAGCCAGGGACAGAGGTAACACAAATACATACATGCAGGATTTTAAAACTTCTCGTGTCTGTCTTATGATGCACTGCCAGTTAAACACAATGGTTGCTTCTATTGCTTTTATGTAATAATTCAACATTTTACTATATATTGCTATTAATCACTGATCTGAAGTGGAATTGTCGGATGAGGAGGAGTCTCTTCGGTAGATCACCAAAGCTGTCCACTCGTAGTTACATTACAACAGGAAGCTAAAGCTAACAGAATAAAAGTCCTATTAAGCAATGGATGGATTTATCCACTGACACAGTAAAGGTCTTTGCTTTGCAAATAAACCAAGGTTTCAAGATAATTCCAACCATTTTTTACTTAGAGGAAATAAAAACACCTGACTCTAATACAAGCCTCGGTCACATTTGGCAAAATATGGACAATTCTATGTAATATACAGAGGAAATTAGAAATAGGCTGTACCTGAAGTAAATAAAGGCTCCATGAATTATTTGAGGATATATAGTAAGCAAATAAACTGAGGAACCAGCAAAACACAGATAAATTGTGAAGGCATGAGATAAAGGAAGAGCATGCAAACTAAGGCTAGGTTCACACTGCAGGCGCGAGTGGTGCAGATCCAATTTTTTGGCCTGTACAGTGTGAACAGCAAGGCCAATTCTGTTAGTTTTGCTGTAACTGAAAATATTTGGGTTTGACATCAAACAATGAATATCAGAATATGAGACAAAAGATCAGACAAAAGATCAGTATTTCAGCTTCTATTTCCAGGTATTTACATCAAAATCATTTAAAGAACTTAGATAGCAGCTTTTGTTAGAACCAACCCATTTTCAAGTGAGCAAAATTATTGGAACATGTGACTGACAGGTGTGTTTTGTCCTATTATACTGATTATTCAATCAATAAATACACTGAGTGTCTCATCTCAGTTCCAGCTCTGGGTTTTGCCTGTGCAGACTGCATTTGTGGTTAAACAGGTGTAACCAACATGAAGACCAGAGAGCTGTCTATGGGAGAAAAGTAAGTAATTTTGAAGCTGAGGGAAGATGGAAAATCAATCAGATCCATTGCACAAATATTGTCCATAGCCAGTACAACCATTTGTAATGTCCTGAGGAAGAAATAAACCACCGGTGTACTGAGAACCAGACGTCAAACTGGTCAACCATGGAAAACATCAGTAGCTGATGACAGAAACATTGTGAGAACTGTGAAGAAACAATCCTAAAACAACTGTCAGTGACATCACCAACAACATCCATAGGACCGGAGTGAAGATATCACAATCCAACGTTCACAGAAGACTTCAGGAACAAAAGTACAGAGGATACACCAGAAGATGAAACCACTTATTAGCAATAAGATCAGGAAGGACAGATTGGAATTTGACA
>JAQQAE010002249.1:0-22803 GCA_029823295.1 Pseudamia nigra
TGAATTGTGAAGCGCCTAGAGATAATCGGCGATTATGATTGGCGCTATACAAATAAAGATTGATTGATTGATTGACACGTACAGAGGAGGGATAGCGAATATATCGGTAGTAGGATGCTGAGGTTGGAACTGCCTTGTAGAAGACCTAGAGGAAGACCAAAGAGGAGATTTATAGATGTGGTGAAGGAGGACATGAAGGTTGTTGGTGTGAGAGAAGAAGATGCAGATGATAGGATGAGATGGAGGCAGATGATTGGCTGTGGCGACCCCTGAAGGGAACAGCCGAAAGGAAAAGAAGAAGAGGGTCCAAATAAAACCTTTGAGACCATGATGACCCATAAAAAAAATGTATTCGCTTAGTATTTTCAGATAGAAATCACATGTATCTCTATGGGAAAAAAAGCTTCTTGGAGCCGGATGATCAATTTTCCAGCAGCCAAGTGGTGGGATTACAACTTAAAGTTACTTCCAGAGTGGCTCACTGAACCGCCCCGGTCATTGCCCCTTGACTCAGACACAGATTCAGAATTGAGGACTCAGATACAGACGAAGAGAGTTTTGACATGCCAGCTGCTTAACCGAGTGGAAGAACTGAGCCATTTACCTGTGAACCAGGAGCATCGGAGCTTTTAAATCGCATGTTGACACTGTAAATATTCACCTTAAAAAACTCTGAACTACATTACCCAGCAACCCATAGTGCTAGGTGGCCAACTAGTCGGAAGTACGTGGAGGACCACTGGAGAGATGGATGCCGGCGGTCAGGCATCGGATCCAGAACTAGGCGTGTGATGGTGAGTTTTGCAAATACACACCTGCTTCCGCCGATAGGGTAGCGCAAACCCACCTCACCCAGGGCTAGTGTAGCACATACTGTAACTCGAGTCCTGAACACACATGCAGGGTTTGATGAGGGCTAGTTATGAGGATTTATCTTAGTAGCTCAGAAAACAGGCCCAGGCCTAGGCATCCAAGAATGGAATCATAACATTTGTAAGCTAACGGGGAGGTGAACCGGAACAGTACTTTTATTTGAATTTTTGTGAACATCAGTGAAGACTGTACTTCCTAAAAAATCCTTCCACCTATAACATGCCAGGAGGAGTCTGAGCAGCTTAGGAGTTATGGAAATACAGTATAAGGAAAGTTTTTACATAAAAAGCAGCTTGCTTATACAGTGTACAAATACACACCCTCAGCAGGAGACAGAGGAATATAGGCTATTGTCAGTGAGCTTGAAAGTGAGCCGTGGGATAAGGGCCCCTCCTAAAGCCTTTAGCTGATGGTGATATAGTGTGTGATAGAAGGGATCAGCTGAGGACAAGCACAAACACAAAGCACAGAGGAGAGCAATGCAGTGTTTATCCCCTTGCTTCCTGTCTACTAGAATCCCACTTTAATCCATTTACCTTTTTTAATTCTCTCTTCAAAGCAAATTCAATTTCCCCATTTCACATTCTCTGCTTCTGTTTCTTCTCCTCTTGCGGCATCTTCCACTCTTTATCTCTCCTTTCACACTCCTTACCACAACACAGCCGGGCAGTGAAGCAGGATGAATCACGAGAGGAGGATGAGGGAATTTTGGCCCACCCCAGCGCCGAGCTGGCCAGAGACAGAAATGAACAGCAGGGCTATGTGAATTAAAGATGACAGGAGTCCTGCTGTTCATGCCTGTGCAGACGAGCCGGACACTGCAGGTGGAACTCAGGAGACGAATGTGAGAGAATATGGTTTGAAACTCAGGAAACATGGAGAAAGACATGAAAGCAGCAGAAGGATTTGTCATCCGCTTTCTAGGAATATACACAGACAATGAAAGAGATGCAGCAATGTGTCCTCACACAGCAGGGGGATGTCAGACACAAACACACACATACAGTAGTAGTCAGCATAGTGTAAAGTTACACGAAAGTCAGATTTTTCATGAGTATGGGTATCCTGATGGGTACAGACTACACAATATTTTGTCTGTTCCAATGATCACTGTGTCAACAATGTAGACAAACAATAGCACCCAAAGCAATGTGTATATGATACTGGCTTCGGATTGGTGGTCATATGAAGAGGACTGTATGGGCCATGTGCTGTTCAACGAGAACTTGTCATAAAACTCATCAATTATATTCCTTATTGATCCAAAATATAAAGTTTATGTATAAAATAAATTGGCAAAGAAAAGTCAGTAAGTTTTCTTTTTCCATTTTAGCTGTTAGTTTATTATTGATGAGTGTATAGCCTTGCCTTTATTATTATTTCAGTGGCAAAATATGTTTTTGTGATTCATTATTTTGTCATATATTCTTAATAATAATGGCCTTGGCTTTGTGTACTACCCAAGGGGCAACGACAGGGGCTGTTCAGTGAGGCCAATGCGGAAGTAACTTTACGTTGTAATACCACCATTTGGCCGCTGGGGAACCGATTGTCCAACTCCGAGAAGCTTTTTTCCCACAGAGATACATGTGACTTCTATCTGAAAATACTAAGCGAATACATTTTTTTCATGGGTCAACATGGTCTCAAATGTTTTACTATATTTGGACCCTCTAATAAGTAACATGGTGGTCCATCTTTAACTTTTTGCTTCATTATTAAGATATTACGTCAGATAATCCAACAAATTACTGCCGTGCTGGGGTTTGATTGACATGTCGCTATAGTAGCAGCCCGCGAGTGAAGTCGGACCGATTCAGACCTTCGTGTCTCCTATTTATTCAATATGTACATAGTTATACATGAGATACACTCGACTGCAGCTGTGGGTAAGTGTTTACACTAACAACACCGTAATATGACTTTGTTTGACACTGTGTGGTGAAGTTTTACTGCATCAGTAAGATAATGGCTATTATTAGCTTTCCATGAGTCCCCTGGCATGAACGCTTCGCAAACCCCACCGCCGTTCGTCCAAATATGGTTACATCCTGTTTTTGGCTCCAATATGCCGTCCATGAAGTGACAACTCGATTGGCCTCAAAATGGCCCTTCAGAAACTAATGGGTGACGTCACGGTCACTTTGTCCAGTAATACAGTATATACAGTCTATGATACTACCCAAGAGGAGGACATCTTCATTTTTCTGATAAAACTGAGTTTCAGTCACAATAACCATGTATTCCTGAGAGAATCACAAGCAGAGAAGCTCAGTATGAACCACAGATACTGTCATAACACCATACAACAGAAAATACATCTATGCGCATTCAGTAAATCGTACTTTGTGTCTGCATCTGTGGCTGAATATTTGCCATGTGCTGCTGAATCCTGCTGTGTATCTGCTCTGTTTGTTGTGAGTCTGTCATGTGAAGGAGATAATCCTGCAGAGCATCTGACGCCATACAACTGCACTGTTTGTCTCCTGGCCTAATTCATAAAGATCTGTCCTATCATATACTGTAAAATGTTCATATCAAAGCAATCACTCAGTCTGGTGGGTTTTACAATTGAATTAGACCAAATGACTATGTCCATTTCTGAACTTGAGGGTTTCCATCTATGATCCTACGACTGTCACCAGCGACATGGCTCCTCTTGCAGGGTTTTACAACTCATCAAGAATTCTGCAGGCGCTGCTCTCCTCTGCCTCTCAGTACACTCCTGTATCACCCCCTCATGCACTCGATCCTTTGGCTGCCTCTGACTGCTGAGATCAAAATCAATGCCGGGTTGAGGCTGCTATTGTTTGAAGGGCCTGCTGCTGAACAGGTGTAGTGGAGGGAGTCTTGCTGCTTCATTCAATCTCTGTAGTTACACTTTATGACCTTAAAGCTGTCTGAGCAAATATGCCTCTGAGCAGTAAAATATCGTGATCAAAATTGGAAACATGTAGAGGTATAATATCTTGCAGCAGATTGGATATGCTGCAATAAAAGTTCACTTCAACAGAAAAAAATCAGACTGGAGAATAAAATGTGCACAAAATTGAGAAAGAGCTGGATCAGTTACAGGAGATGAGTTCATTACTATTGCATGTGCATGTGGCTGTGCTTGTGTGTCCATGTGAAACTCCAAGTATGCATGCTTTTGTGTGAAATTTGGGGCATGAATTTGTGTCTAGCATGTATTTGGTGTGAAATACAGTAAGGCTGTTTCATTATTCCAAAGTGCATACTGGACTGTGCATATTGAAGTTTTATGACAGTGTGATTTTTGATGTTTGTCTCCAAAACCATAGCCACTGGTGTTAGTCCCAAGGTCAACCTGCACGCCAAGTATGGTGAGCCTAGCTTCATTTTTTTTTAAGTTAAAGCACAGACAAACAGACAGAACAATGGATGGCACTGACCATGATGTCATGAATCACTATGGTTTCAAATGTGTACCATCTAATAAATGATCTGGTGATCAGTCTTTGAAATCTTGCTCAGTTAGGAAGATATTACGGCAAATAGTTTGGCCAATCTCTGTCTATTGGCTTCTCAGCTGTAGTTGTGGTTAAAGATGCAGTCTACAATGTTGGGAAACTAGCAAGTAGGTGATTCACTGCAGCGATCCACTATAAATGAGTAGACAGGTGACCTGCTAGTCAATACAGCTTATTATCTCATAAGTACATGAGCTTGTGGAGTTGAAAACAGTTGTAGTAGTAACTACTATGGAGCTAGCATCTATTATCTAATAGATTAACTAATAGATTATCTAATAGTTATCTAATCTCAGGATGATTGAATAGAGGCAGCATGCATTTCAAATTCCTTCAACATCTGCTACAGGTAAGAAAAGAACAACATACTAGCTTGACAACTGTGAGGCTGTAAACTGAGTAGACTGGCAGGTTGTCTGTTCAATCATTGATATTGGCCCGCCATGAATGATTGTCTGCCATCTCATTTCCCAACATTGTAGACTGCACCTTTAAGCCGTTACACTAACAACACTGTAAAATGACTTTGCTAAGCAATGCTTGTGAAAGCTTTAGATTCATTGGGTCATAAGCCCCCTGACCAAATGTGCTCCCACAGCTCCACTAGTGCTACATAAATGTGGTAACTTGGTGTTTTGCCCAAATTGGCTCCACATTGTCAACCAGGAAGTCACAACTCAATTACTCTCATAGTGGCAGTTTAAAACCCAATAAGTGGCATTGCAGGAATTCTGTCCACTAATATAATCAGTCCATAGTTTTAAGAATTTCTTCAGTTCAAACATTGTTCAAAAACTTGGTTTATGTTGACTGGATGATCAAAATGCTGGTGATTACAATGACAATACATTTGAAATATTTTCTTTACAGCATTCATGCAGAAATATCTTCATCTGAAAGATACCTGTGGTAAGCAAATCCACTAGGAAACAGGAGTATTATTTGACCTGATTCACCACTTGACAATGGTTAAAAAAGCCTAAATCATAAAAGAAGCAAGAAAAATGTAGATAAAATATTTATATTTCAGACACATTTTGGGAAAAACAGCCTGGGGTGTAGCTGACCCCAAACACTGTGATGAATACAAAGTGTGTTTAGGCCACTGAAAACATGCTATCATAGTAAAACAAAAAAGAATGTTATTCATTAATACAATAAAAAATTGGGTAGCTGGAAAAATTGACTAACAGGAATTGGAACCCCACAGTTCAGGAATGTTGTTGCAGTTTCCAGACTGAATAAAAATTGTTGGAGCTTTTATCTTATGTTTTGTCTTGGGTAAACTAGGATGTGATCAAACATGTTTTCTATAAATGAGTACTGTAGAACCTGCAAACCACAGCCTTTTGGTAACTGATCACTGAATTAATGATTAGTGCAATTACTGATGTTGAAAAGCCAATTTATACACTATAAATAAGTAATTGGTTCAAAAATGTGGAAAACCCAATCAACAGTCATGATTTAGTGCAACATCATCAACAGTAGAGTGGATTAGAAGGTATGGTCTTCTAGACAGACAGTAGCCACTCAGATCCTGAGCATTGCTTTTGATTGATTCTTGTGTTTAAATATGCACACTGTCTCGTCTGTCAATGAAATCAATATGCTTTTGTCTAGCTTTCATCTGCCATGGTCATGGTGATCATGTCATTGCACGGTAATGCGTTTCAGTGCTGTGTTTAAGTGCTTTTTCTTCTGAAATCAGAAAAGGTCTCTGATATTACTGTATAGCACGTTTTACCAGGGTGGAAAAGCAGGAAACAGATCAGGATAGCTGCAATGACTCCCTTGAACCACCCTCACATGTGTTTATGATTTGTGGTGTAGTTTTGTTACATTTTGGTTGAGCTTTAAAACCAAAATAGCGAGTCATACTGAAGGACTTAATAGGAATAAGGAATAAGATAAAATAACAATTGAACTTAATCTGTGTAGTGTTTACTGTCTTCAAGTCTTTTTACCCAGTTATGACACAAACACACAGCAATCATTGTACTTTTCATTTACATTCCTTTAGTAGAGTAAGTTGTAATCTGTTATGATTATATTTTAAAAGTTACCTTCCATACACTGTTCGCCCCATCAACTTTCAGGGAATAGGAAGGCATTAGGGCTGAGGACTAAATTTCCAAAGTTATGAGCTTCTCTAACTCATCATGAAGATTTATGAGCACTATATATTTAAGCTGGGGGTGGACTGATAGAGGAGATGATTATTATCATTCACACCATTATTATTAATCCTGCAAACAGAAAAATTTTAAACCCTATTTTACTTAAGCTATAATAAGTTATTTGGTACTAGTCTGATGTAGAACAAGCCTCCTTCTTGACAGGCATCCACTGCTGACAGCTACATTTACAACACTGGAAACCATCCTTGCTCACTTACCCTGTCCTCTTCTTCTCGGAGGTCTGGCATGGTGCTGATACACAAGCTGACGACAGTCACAGCCACCATGACCACAGACATGCAGGCGAAGATCTTCCCCGGTATGCCAGACTGCGGATTCTCCACCATATCTCTGAGCCAGTTCATCACCTTGCGATACCTGGTCTCTTCCACCGGAACGCGCTGCATTGCATTCCGCTGCCTGCGCTCTTCCTCTCGCCTCTCCTGCTCATTCACCTCCTCTAAGCGCGTGTACATCTTTCTTTTACAACAGCGCTCCATGTATGCCATCTCCACTCCCCAGTATGTCAGCTCATCATGCAGGGAAAGTACGCACATCTCCCGCAGCAGCCGTAGTTTACCTGCAGCCAGGAAGTTGAGGATAACCCTGAAGGCAGATGGTGAACGGTCAAAGAAGAACTCCTTACGGGCTTCATCATAGTCATCACAGACTCTAGCAATGTCCTCAGGTGACCGGCAGCCACAAAGGCGACCGAGGCGTGTTAGGGGGAATTGCTCTAGAGTGCTCCAGGGGAAAGTATAGCGGTTCCCTCCAACGTTTATCACAGCCAGCAGCCCATGATCAATGGACACCAGATCCTCTGGTCGACGGATGAACTGAGCCCTCTGGTAGTACACACCCTGGAGAGCAATACATCAAAAATATTCGAAGGTTGCTTACTGTGAAAATACAACTTTATTGGGTTTTGAAGTTTACATAAACACTGAAGAATGAAATAAAGGCTGTTAAAACATTAACTTGCATTTTGAATTTTTGTGACTTACAATGTCACGAGTGAGAACCAATCATAATCAAGCTAAAATGAATTAGCCCCATGCCCAAAAACCATTAAAATTCTAAATATACAAATTTTATATTGTAAAACATCATAGGTAGACACATTCTTGCATCCAAGAAGTTGCTTATTGACACACACAACACCCCAGACATGTTGTATTATGATGAACAGGAAATATTTGACAGATGGTAATACAATCGCCATGGTAACAGTTTGCTGCTGTCATCAGTTTCATCAGGGCTTGTGGTGTAAAAACTGCCTTCTTGATGTTAGATAGGGCCTGTTGGGGTGATGGTTCCTTCAGGTTTGGGGGGGGGGGGTGAGGGGTTATCTAACATGCTGAAAAACACCACTGCATGACGCAGGACATAAGTCTGCATGTTTGGTGTGACTCCATAGCTACCACAGCCTCAAACCACTAGGAGGCTGCAGACCTCATAACATCACTGGGCAATGAGCTGTGCTGTTTGGCACAAAGTGATGCGATTAGGTGCTCTGTGTGTCAGTATGTGACCATTTTGGATCATGACTAAGTGTCAGTATGTGACAACTTGGTAGTGAGAATGGGTTGCACAGGTTGGGCTGCATCATAGTCAAGATTCAAATGTCCATGAGAAGTGCATCATTTTCTGTGTAAGTAGCTTTGAGTCAGAATATGATCCCAGATCACTTTTGGAGTCACCTGTTGCTCAGCCAGTCAGAGCCTTTTCTGTTAACACTTGATAGATATGACACCTCATGAGTGTAAGTGGCAGAGTTACAACTGATCTCTAGGAAAACCCAGAAATAATCAAAGAAGTGCACTTTATTTTGTTAGTACCCTTACAGAAGTATTTAGTAGACAAATATACACATATAAGGGTTATAAGGGTTGAAGATATGGAACCTTTATCACAATAGCAAATTGTCTAAGATCTTGCGTACAATTTCAGTGTCATTTCATTTCTTACCTTGATAGTCTCTGTCTCAGGGATCTCAGTGAAGATGCGGTCGAGACTGCTGTCATCACTGACAGACAGATTGCTGAAATCATGGTTGGCGTTGCTGATGATGGGCATGGCAGCATCTGGAAAGCACGCTGCTCCAGGATGGGCAGCTCATGTAACAATGAAAGAGGGCGTCTACTAGCACTCAGTGTTCTGTCCAGTTCCAGGACCCTGCAGCTCTTTCTGTATTGCAGCCTCTGGTGACTTAAGCGAAAATGTGCACATGGGAAAGTTGTTCCTGTTTAAAGAAATGGTTGCAGCTTTTGATCTTTTTTCAAGTTGAAAGACAAGCTATGGCTTTGGCTTCCCACCAGCATTGCAGAAACTCAGTTTGGTGAGGATTGAGATGTGCCAGGACACCTGTTGTCACATTTGTATGCAAGTGGGAATTGATGTCCACACTAGACTCAGGTGACGCATCAGGATTCAGCTGCAGATCAGTGGGAAATCCTGGTCTGAAGCCAAGTCTGAAAAATGAAAGTTCAAATAAATAGAGAGGGTTAGGATTGATTACGAACTGGGCTGGATGAATCTGAAAGCCAAATGTGTATCATTGGGGTTGACCAGGGATTGAGAGGGATCCTATGTCTCCCTGGCAGGATTAGGAGAGCCTAGACACATGTTGGCATCCTGCAGAAAAAGAGAGAGAGGAGGAAAGAGAGATAAATGTCAGAATGCTGAGATGATGGAGCGAGATTGGAGGGGTGACAATGCAGAGCAAAAATGGGCATAGAATTGTGAAGACAGATGGTGTTGAGACAGAAAAAGGAGGGGAGGAGACACAGAGAGCGCACCTCTATGAGACTGCAGTGCTGTAGCTCCTCCCTCCTCTCTCACTTCCTATCTTGTCCACAGCAAGAAACAAGACAGACAGACCCATCAGCTCTGTTTCTATAAATGGCCAGATGCAGTCAGTGAGCTTGAACACATCATTAAAGAATTTACACTCAAAGCAACATCCATTAAGGTGCGCTCAGGCTGGTTTATTTAGTGCAGGTGTGAAAAAATTAAATGAATATCACAGCAAAAGAACATTCAGGTTGTGTAGTGTTATTCATAGTCACAGTGAATTATTGGCTGTAATAAACGGGCAGCGATTCTAGCAACAGACACCGAAACACAGGGTCCAAAGTGTTTGTCTTGGCAAAGCAACTGAACTGAAACTTATTGGCACTGTTGGTTGTAACAGTTGCCTGGAATGTTTTGCTGTATATCAAAGCCTTAAATAGTTCTGATTGATTTCAAACACAGCCCTATTATCTGTCATCCTCACACCAACTACAACAAACTAACACTGTCTGTTTAGAGTTTCTTACCTACTGCTAAGCTCTGTAAGACGACCAGCCAAAAGTAAAGCACATCAAAACATAACATCCATATAATGGCAGAGACAGGGGCTGGGCAATAAATCACATCACAATAACAGTATCATCCTGTGCATTTCTATAATCACAAAAGGCTGCAACTTAAAGGTTCAGATTTATAAGGTCCCTGAGATCACACAAGCTCCCATTGCAGAGTCTGGCATGAGTTTAAATGACTAAACAACGCACATATGGGAAATTTTAATGTTTGTGATTATACTGTTATTTATTTTTCTGGATTCAGCATGAGGCATGAGGAGAGCACTTTGTGGATGTGTACGTACATGAGGAGTAGGACAGTGTATGCTGCAGGTCACATAATGACCTTGATTTTAAAAGGCACTAATTGGATTGGCTCAGACCAGCTCTAACTCCTCTTCCTGCCTGAACTAAAGCAAAGCTCAATTTTGCATGTTTAACATTAAATGAATGTGTGTATTTTCCTTGATGGCCATCCAACTCAGCTCAGACTGCACCATGCTTGTTTAGCAGTCTCTGTGGTGTGACTGGTTAGCATGTTTGGCTGTGAACCAAATGGATGGTGGCTTGAGCCCACTCAGGTGTATGTTTGAGCTGGTGATCGAATGGAACAGCCTCTACCTTCCTCAGGTATGAGGATGGATGCATAATTGCAACATTATTTTGCACTAAATTGTGCCACTCTAGCAAAAAAACAACACTGCAGCATATCAGCAGTAAAAAGTCTAAATCTTCCAGCTGAATACTAACCATTCTGAATCATCTAACTCTGTTTGATGCATTCTACTGGTGAGAAATTGATTTCAAGCAGCACTTCATCCTCAAGAGAATAAAAGCCAATCAGTAGTGGTTGAGGATGTTGCTAACTCTGAATGCAGTGGTGGCAAATGATGAAAGAGTAAGACTGAGTCTGAACAAGCTGGAGGTTTCCTTTGGAACTGCTTGTGTGGCTTGTTGTTTCTACTTCTACACTACACAGCTGACGTACATTTGGATGGCTGCTCTGAACTTTTCTGTTGCAGTTTTTAAGCAGAATATCTTTGTGATTATGAATGTTTTAAAGTGCGGGTCAATATAAAGGAAATTTTCTATCCATTTGTAAGGAAGTATATGGACTAATACACATGCAATTATGCAGGTGGGCTGCACAATTTAGGCTTGGGTATCATTTGGGTTTTTTTGTCCAATATTGGTGCTAAATCTGTACTTTTAAAACAGTGCCAAAATAGTGCCTAAACTCAATACTAGAAGAAGGAATGGAAGAAGGAAAAATTAACACATTTGGAAAAACAAAACAGTAATCAGTTGGTGTGAGAGAAGAAGATGCAGAGCATAGGGTGAGACGGAGGCAGATGATTCGCTGTGGCGACCCCTGAAGGGAACAGCCGAAAGGCAAAGAAGAAGAAGAATCAATTATGTTAGAAATACTTCTGCTTGTAGAGTCGCTGTATTTGGCTGCTGGCGGCATTGATGGAGTCTGCCTTCCCCGCAAAGTAATGTCACACTTTTGGCAGCTTTTCATTAGTCGATTTGCCATGTTTTGGATGGTAGCTATGAACTAAAATAAGCTAATTACCAGCTGCTGTTAGTGTAGCGTACTTAAAATATCCATTTCTAACCACCAGATGGGCAATAATGGACAGAACACTGAGCAGAGAAGGTTCTGTGTTGTTGGCTGTGACATAGCCAGTGGCACTGAAACGAAGCACAAAAATCTGCACTGTGATTTGGTCTGATATGTAAGGGATGTGTTGTATTGATACCATTTTGGTACCCATGTCTAGCAAAACTTGCTGAAAAGACCAGGCTGAGCCCAAAGTCTAATGTGGAAGTGTCTCAAACTGCAGTACCTTCAGTGTCGACTCGGGGCTGGCACCAATATTGAGTCAATCCCCATCCCCTGACAAAAGTGCTTTGATTGACAGGTGCATTTGAGCGAGAAGTCTTCACTGGTTCAATTAATCCACTTGGGTTGCACTCAACATCCAAGTCCATTTCTACATCAGAGGAAACAGCCAGTGGTACCAATATAGCGGCATGTGAGCTTCCAGATGGCTTTTCAGAAACCTATGGGTGATGTCACAGTGGTTTGTCCATTATCAGCCATATACAGACAATGTTACTCCATATACAGACTATGCTACTCATTTACAAATATCAGGTAAGACATACAAAGTACTGTAGCACAGACAATACAGACCTGGCTTTCTTCTAGCATGCTTACACAGCACCTACAAAAGAAGTTGTGTTGTTTTTCCATTCCTGTAAATGACATCACCATAAAACCTCTTGAGTCTGAACCTTTAACTTGTGATTATATATTTAGTATGAGATTTTATAATTGCAGACTAATATGGCGATCACTGTTTGAATGTGATGGATTGTGCAGTCCAGGTTTGTAGTAACACTGCTTATTTTTACTCATAATAGCCACTCATTATTACCACATTACAGATTATCCACTGGACAAAAAAATACACAAATATATAAGGCTATGAATCTTTCACATATGCATTATATTTACAGACAACCACAGATCCGGACAAATGGTGTCATTGGCTCACTAGGCAACTATAATGTAAGCTCCAATGTACTAGATATTCAATGGTGTGTAATGATAACCTTACCTCTAAGCAGATCTACAACATCACACAAGGAGCAGTATGTTTACTAATTTGTAATAGACATTAATATTTTACAATCTGTAACCTCATCTGTCAGAACTGAAGGTTGGTGTCAGCTGCTGTTGACCATTCCACACCTCTGAGGATTATCGAATGTGTGAGTGGACGGAGTGGACAGTTTGAAGCATTGAATCCCACCAACAAGAGTCACTATTTCAGATCCAGTAGGATAGGACGTTGTTCTGCAGGAGCCAATAAATCACTTCTGTCACAGTGCTGGTGTTTCATTTCGAGCCCTCAGAGGAAAGAGAGAACGATAAAGTATTTATTAATCGCTTTTTATTCCCTGCGGATGTGGCTGCTTTTGCTTCGTAGAAAGTTAATTGAAAGTGTTGGTGAGTAAACACTGCTTGTCCCACTTGTTCTTGTTAGTTGGGATTTAATTATTTTTGTAGTCTAATTGTTTTAACTACTAGACCTGGGCAATAAGGGAATAATAATCATTATCAATGAGCCCACTTACATGCACACTAAAAATCCGATCATTATCAGATTTGTGGAGTTATCAGGCTATTCAGGTGATCAAGCAAACAGCACAATCTAATATACTTTATGAGAAATCGGATTAACACACCTGGATTTCTCCCCAATAGTCCAATGTCTTCATGCATGTATACCCGTTAATCTGATTTATTTCATTCTTTGACACCTGCACGTGTATAAAAAGAAAACCAAACAAAATGGATGTGATGTAGTCACAATGTGAGTGGAAGAAAAAAAGACAACAAGCAAGGCGTGCAGTAGCGGAAAGTCACAAAAGCCACTTCTGGAATGAAGAATACAATACAAATACAAATGAAAACCCTCAACATCTTCCATCTGCTCGACGAGAGGAAAAACAGAATGTTTTGAAAATAACACACTATATATGTACATACACTGAAAGAAATACAATAATGGACTGAAGCATGTAAACCAGGGTTAATCAGTGATCACATTTCTGAAGTGCATGTAAACACGTCAGATCTGATTACTACAATTACCAGATTACTCCTAGTTATCAGATTTTTATGGTCAGGTAAACAGGCTCAGTGATATATGTGATAATGATGATTTCTGATGACAAGAATTTTTCTTTTGTCTCCACAGTGAAACAGACTCAGATTCTGTTCACTTGATGCATTTTTTTGTTTTAATGTCAGCGCAAGAAATTTGGAACGAAAAGCTTTCTGCCTTTCATGTCATTTCTCAACTTTGTCATTTTCATTTATTTGTGCCTTTTGTTTCACTTTTCCTTTTCCGTTTTTCCTATCGGCCTTTTTTGCACGATTTACATCACTTTCAGCTCTTTGTATCTTTAATGTCTCTGTCTTTTGTTGTGTTTTTTTCCACATTTTTGCATCATTTTCATCTTTCCATATCTTTTGTATTTTTCAGTATCTTTCACATCATTATTGTTATTTGTGTCTTTACATATTTTTTGCACTTTTTTTGTTTCCTGGTGTTTATTGTGTGTGTCTTTTACATAGTGGTATTTTTTGTGTCATTTGCGTCATTTTCAGCTTTTTGAGTCTTCGAGATCACCGTTATCTTTCCATCCCTATTTTCTCTTTTAAAATAATTTACATAATTGATATTCTCCACTCTTTGCATCTTTAATGTATTTTTGGCCTTTTCATGACTTTTACAATTTCTATACCTCTTTGTGTCTTTTATTTTTACACTGACTGCATCTTAAACATTATTTGTGTCTCATGCTATTTTCATCTTTTTGTGTCTTTTAGGCCATGTTCATGTTTTTGACATATTTTATGTCGTTTTCATCTTCAGCTCCATTTTGTCAGTTTCAGCTTTTGAATTTTTGTCACCTTTGTCTTATGTCTTTCAGGCATTTTTTTTCCATCATTTACATTATTTTTATGTTTTTGCATCTTTTGTGACCTTCACATCTTCACGTCTTCTTGTCATTAATGATGTTCTTCTTCATTTCTATATTTTACATTGTTCTCATCTTTTTGTATCATTGCATCATTTTCAGCTTTGTGGGTCTTTAACTTCTTTAGTCTTTTACAGTGATTGCATCTTTAAGGTCATTTGCATTTTTTTACATCTCCTAGGTCAATTGCATCTTTCTGTGTCTTTCATGTTGTTTTTTGCATCTTTTATGCCACTTTCCTTCTTTTTTGTAACATTCACATCATTTTCAGCTTTTTTGCAGCTTCTGCGTCCCCTTCATCTTTACATGTCTTTTATGACCTTGTGCATGCTTTTGGGTCTTTTTCATTTTTTTCATCATTGTGTCTTTTACATTATCTTCATGATTGTGTCCTTTACGTTCTGGGTTGTTTTTTGCATGCTTTGTGTAATTTTCCATCCTTTTGTGACATTTATGTCATTTTCAGCTTTTTGCATCCTCTACGTCACTTTCATCATTCCATTTTTTTTTTACAACCTTCTGCATCTTTGTACAGCGTTTATATCATTTTTTCCTTTTTTGTATCTATGTCTTTTACATACATTTTCATCTCTTGGGTCATTTTCATTTTTCTGTGTCTACTGCGTGTTTGTGGTTTGTACATCTTTTACACGATTTTCATTTCTTTCATTATTTATCACTCTCAGCTCTTTGCATTTTTTACATCACAATTGTCTCTTCATGTCTTTTATGTATTTTTGCCTCTTTTACATTACTTTTTGTCTTTTTTATCTTTTAAATTTTGAACATCTTCTTGTCTCTTTTGCATCACACTTTGTCCTTTTGCATCTTATGTCTTTTTACACCTTTTTTCCTCTGTGCATCTAATTAAAAACCATAAATAATCATATGGGTTTTTTTCAACCATAACCGAGAGCCAAAACTCATGCTTTATTCTCAAATAAATTTAAAATTTGACATGTATCACTATGCTTATCGATATTGGCTGATATGAAAAACAACATGGGAACATTTCAGTTCCATTTATGACTATTACTACTTGAAGTCCTACTGTATTCAGTATTCAGGCAGAGCTTATATAATATTCATGGACAAGTCAACAGTGACTACATTTGCCTGGAGCTGATGACGGGACCCACGGCTCATATGGATCAGGTTGCTCTCTCACCCTTTCTCTCTCTCTCTTCAACTTGAAAATCCAGTAAGGCAAACGCTGTTCAGCACTAAACTACTCCCTCTATTATCAAGCTTGGACTTTGAGCACTAAAACAGCCAATGGAACAAACTGCCCTGCAGCTTTTTGTCAACCGTTTCAATAAAATAGAGACGAACCCAGTTTGTGCCTTTTACCACAATTGTGTTGTTTTACACTCTCTATGGTTAAATATAAATCCAGATAGAACAAAATGGACATTTACACCAATAACAGCCACATTTGATTTTAGCAACGGCATTTGTTTTTGTGTGATGTGAAAGAGTTAAGACATTTGTAACAGTTTGCAGTGGAAAAGAGACTAATGAGATTAATGACCCAAACAAACAAATATTTTATTCTAATGCCAATGTTCATTATCAGTTTAGAATGATTTGTATTGACAAGCATGTAAAATGCTGTTTAATTATGAAACCAGAGCCCATAAAAGAGCGGACAGTCAACAAACTCCTGTGATGACTTGAGACATGACTTTGTGAAGAATAATGACAGCGGACTAGAAATGGTGCATGGGTAAATTTGACCCATTTTGCTGTTTTATGTATACGGTAAATATTAGATGTTGTGATGTTTGCAAATTAATCTAATCAGCCTAAGTCCAATTCAAATCCATGCATCTGCAGAACAGCAAGTAAAGCAAAGGCTACAGGGAAAGTCAAATGTTTGGAGGGCAGCTTTACCCTATCTTCTTTGTCACAGTACAGTTCACGCTGGCGAAAGGGACATTTTTCTAAATTAAACCCTGACACTTTTCCAGTCAGGATCTGTCATGTTCTCCATGTTGCAGTGTTAACGAGGTGGGAATCCGTCAAATTTGAAGGACTATGTCAACATGGGATAACTTCAGTCAGATCTCAGCCCCTATTCCCGCAGACACTAGTGTAACTTACCATCCTGAGCTCTGCACTTGTCTCCAGACAAAACCAAGCTGTAAAATCCCTCCGTCGCCTCGCGGTCCCTCCGATCCTTCAGCATCGACCCTTAACGCGCATTTTCAGCCGCCACATGGTAGAAAAACTGCGAATCCTCTGTGGTATGAGCATCATCCACGGCGGTGACAGACGCACGGACATGGCAGAGACAGGTTTGATGGTGAAAGTGTCCCGTTACTGCTCGGGTTGGACCCGCAGGAGGAGGAGGAGGAAGCAGAGGGGAGGGGGAGCCGCGGTGCGCAACACAGGAGACTCAGGATACCTAAGTTCAAGTTTGCGTAAAGGTGACGAACAGGCGCAGCGGTGACCCGCACTGTGGGAGCTGTTGATGAGCCACAGAGTCACTTAAAAGACGAGTAAAGGGAGGTGTGTTTTGAACGTCTGCGTAACGTCTTTCGCTTTCCTTTAAAGCTGATATCCAAGGACACGAAAGGAAAGGAGATGCTCTCGTCTATGTTTCCGAGTCCGACCACGATCGCTTTACGCGTAGCAGGGGGCGCGGTTCTCCCTCAAATTACCTCCGCTGTGGGGCTGGTGGAGGATCTGCGCTGACAAGCAATTCATCCAAGGGCACAGGTGGAGGGCTGGAGGGCTGGAGGGATTCGCCCCTTTCTATACTAGTAAAATGTGCGTGTGTTCGCTAACATAGTTTAAATTGTTCTTGTTTATTCATTTATTTCGGGTCACTTTTCGTCACTGTTTGATTTTTTTAAAATTTTCTGTTAATTGTCTCTGAATCGTCTATTTTTGGTCATTTGTTTTTATATTTTCTTTTTACGTTATGTATTCTTTTACTTAATTTTCATATTTTGTCCCTTTGTTCATTTGGTTCCATCTTTTACTTTTTGTTAAAAAATCTTTTAGTTTGTTTATCTATTAATTTTATTGATAATTCTGTTCATTTGTGTGTATTTCTTTAATAATTTTGCTTATCCTGTCAGTTCTTTTAATTATTTTGCTCATTTTGGGGTGCTTATACTACATACTTTGGGTCATTTTGTTGCTAATTTTGTTTGTTTTTTATTACTGAGTATTTTCTTAACTTTGTTCATGTCTGTTCATTTTGGGATCATTCATTTTATTAATTTGCATGGTATTTTGTTTGTTTTTCTTTATTTTGTGATTTTTAAAAAATTATTTTGGGGGATTATGTCTTCACTTTTTATTGTTCATTTTTTATTATTTTTATTATTTATTTATTTATTTTGGATATCCTTACCACCTAAATAGATATCCTTAGCTATTTTTTGTCATTCTGTTTATTTTTTTCAAAGTTTCCTGGAAGACCCAGAAATGCCAGACTAATTTCAAAATATTTTATGCAGGCCTAGTTGATATATAACTTTTTGGTCTCTCAAAATCCCAACTTTGGATAAACAGTGATGTCTCTGTTGAGTCTGGGGTTAATTTTTGTTTGAATGTAGTTAGAATGCGTTCTTCATTTTTTGCTCTTTTTTTCCAGTATTTATCCAGTCACTGCTCATTTTGTTTGTTATTGTGTTCTTTTGCTAATTTTTGTAACTATTTGGTTCAGTTTTTTTGTCTTTCTTGATATTTCATTCATTTTGTGGTTTGTTTTGTTCATCTACATAGTCAGTCAGTTACTTTTTTGCTTCATTTTTTTGATTATTTAGTCAGTTCATTATTCATTTCTGTTCCTTTTGGCTCTTCATTATTGGGTTCAGTATTTTGTTACATTCATAAACGGATGCAGAAAAAGTATAAACTATTGCACTCAAAATTCATAAGAATATAGAAAAAACATTCAACTCGTGAGATTTCCAGGTGGATCGAAGCATGCCTGGCTAAAATATCCACCATAGCTTTGATTTCCATATATGTATGTTTTCATTCGGTGATTAAAGCGAACAGAATTTAAATAGCACACTGCTTTATTGTTGCAGTGAGGGAGATAGCAGGGACCTAAACCAGTCAGCTATGACTGAACCGTTGTCTCCTTTGTGGATAAAGGAGCTTGCTGAGAGCTAAATGGCCCAGCGTGTGTGATCAGTGTCATGTTGCATACACTAACCAGCTCTGAGCATACGCCACACTGCAGGTTACTGAACAGAGATGAACACGCTCAATAAGCTCAATGCTTTTTTCCTTAGCAAACAAGCACACTCCTCAAGAACCCCACATCTTTCATTTTCATCTATCCTCTTAGAAGGTTTAGGAAGGGAATAAAAAATGAAATAAGTTATTCAGAAAATACCAAAATAATGAAACTTAATAAGTAAGGAAATTAGGAAAATCTTAGTTCACAAAGCAAACATAAATGAACCAAATAAGATGGGGAAAACCAAAAAAACATCAGAGCCGATCTACATCCTGCATGTGCACAGAGACAGTAATAATTCTGAATGATCCACACCTGAAATCATTTTATGACTTCATTTGGGTTCTACCATGCTTTTACTTCAACCAGATGATATCAAATCATTTTCCAATTATTTTGTGGCTAAGATTAGTTCCGTAGCCCCATTGGTTTCTGGGATGTCATCAAAAATCTATTGTGCATATGATGTCATATTATGACTTCATAATGACATCATTCATGACTTGACTTTATAATATTCTGTTTTTTTGAGGCCAAGATCACTTATGTATCTTGGATTATTGTTGAGATATGATGGAGAATGTGTTTTACGGGATATCTTGGGTGACCTTGACCTTGTAAACCAATTCACCTCAAAAGAGAATCACCTGGAGATATCCACCTGAGTGATATTCCCATCAAGTCTGGTGAAAGTCCTTCTAGACATCCTTGAAAACACACACACACACACACACATGCTCACACCCACACCCACACCCCTACACACACACACACACACACGCACACACACATAGAGGGGTGAAAACAGTGACCTGCTTGTCACTTTAAATTAGCAATCCTTTTTTTTCTGACAAAGTTAGCAATAGCGAGTTTTTTACCTTGCTGACATGTTTTGACTACATCTGCAGTCTTCCTCAGAGCATCATCTGACATGTGATGAACAAAACATGCCAGTAAGGTAAAACACTCACTCTTACTAACTTCGTCGGAAAAAAATTAGCTAATTTAATGTAAGAAAATGACAAAATGAACATGATCAAATTGCTTGTCACTTTGCCGGTGCACAGGGTAAACATGAACAGAAATAATAGGATTTCTGCTGATTGGCCTGGGTGTTTTTCCTGTTATTTCGAAGAGCTATGGAGAAAGCTGTAAAGCCCAGCAAAGCTTTTGTCTCCAAATCAAGCAGGTGGGAAGAGCAACGGCAGCACAACATGAATGATTTTTGAGTTCAATCGAAGAGTGGGTTACATCACAGGAATGCTGGTGTCTCTTCATAGGATGTACATTTTGAGGTCTGAAAAAAAAAAACCAAACATAAAATGAGGAGTTAAATTCTTTCTGCCTCTGAAAGTGTAACTGTTTTATCTTGTTTTTGTTTTTGGCTCCCTCATGGCCTTGGACAGGCTGTGTGTAATCTCTCTCCTTGGGAAGACACTGCTTGGAGAATAGGCTCTGTTTATCACCCTATCCCCGCTTTTCATCACTCTGATAAGGGGGCAAGCTGAAATTCTAAGAGACATGCTTGCCGCCATGGTGGGGCATCATGGAACTTAACATCTGACTAGGTGCCTTGGGGAAGGATTCTTGACTGATGTCAAGGTGAACTTTTCTATGGACACATGTCACCACGGTAACCATCATGGATCCTAACACCTGGACAATATGCACTGAGAAATGATTCCTGACCTTCCCATCAGAAACTGATACGACACAATGCATCCATTGAGCATATGCACATTACATACACAACCCAACTCTCTCAGACCTTGATTTGTCAATGTAAGGTGTGAGTAACTTCTCTGCTAATTGTGCATGTGTGAGGTTTTTTATAAATAATAATATAATGTATAACATCCCACCTGGTTTGGGCAGGGTACACCCTGGATGTGTCGCCAATTCACACAGAGACAGAAATACACTCTCACTCACATTCATTCTTATGTTCAGTTTAGAGTGATCAATTAACCTTGCATGATTTGGTTGTGGGAGAACAAACAAAGACAGGACCCCAAATGCGGGAACTTCTTGCTGTGAGGCACTAATTATGAGGTGTGAACCACTCAGTGGGCAATGACCTCGGCTGTACATTGATGCTAATGTCACTAGCAGTTGCAATGCCGCTGTTGGCCACTGGGGCATCGTTCAGTGGATGTGACTAAATTTTTGTCATGGGTCATCATGGTGTCAAACGTTTTATTTGGACCCTCTAATCAGCAATCTGGTGGTCCACCTTCAGCTTTTTGCTCTATTATTAAGAAATTACAGCAAATAATCCAACAAATCATTGCTGTGTGAGGGTTTGATTGACAGGTTGCTATGGTAACTCCTGGAGTCGGACTGAGTTGGACATTCATAGTTTCTATTTATTTAAGAAAACATAATTTTTCCTGAGATGTGCTTGACTATAGTTGCGGATAAGTCTTTACACTAACAACACCATAATGACTTGGTTTGGTAATGCTTAGTGAGCTTAGTAAGCTAGCAGTTAACATTAGCTTACCCATAAATTGCCTAACATACTACACTTTTGTATTTGTGTGTATTTGTTTACATTGTATTTTTGGCTCCAAAATGTCATCCAGGAAGTGACAACACGATTGGCCTCAAACAGCTGTTCAGAAACCAATGGGTGACATAACAGTAGCTTTGTCCACTAATGCAGTGTATATAGTCTATGGAACCACTGTACCATCATTTCACCCTGATTGTCTCTTATCTTTCCTTAAAGGAGTGTTTCTTGCCATAAAACATTTTTACAGTAGTTGTAGTAGCACTAATAGGGCCTGTGACTCTGTATGATGGTCTAAAGCACATTACGAAGGCAAGAAATGGCACAAATTAACTCTGGACAAGACACATCCGTGATTTGAAAACCATTTGGGGTGGCTACCTAGTGAATCTGATGAGAGAATTTAAAGCTGTCATCAAACGTAAATGTGGACATTCTAAAATATCAAATATGTTCTGAATTCAATGCTTTTTTTGTTTTAAACATAATTCCATATGTGTTTTTTTTTTTCATTTTACCATCTTGCACTTTATCATTGTGTTCATTTTGCCATTGAATGTCAAAACAATAATAAAATGATAAAGAAGTAACAAAGTAAATTAACAGAAAATAACACAAAGCAGTTTTATTTATTTATTTTTACACTATGAATTACAGCATATCGAAATGTGTGACCTGTTTCATTGATCGGGAACAATTGCACATTTGCACAACTAGTAATAAGGGACAGAACCCCTCTAACCAACAACCTCCTGACGTCTACACATGTTTCGATTTCTCCTCGATGCTAATTGTTGTTTGTGAGTTTCATTCCGTCATAAGGGCTTGGACAAAGTGTTTGCTTGTTATAGCTGTTCCCTCAGGCCTCCGCTATGTAATGAGCTGCCTCTCAAGGACAAAGTGGGTGTGGGAGGCTGCCGACACTGACAAATTTGCACACACTGTGATATTTTTTTCCCGAACTTTCACCTTGTGCAAATTGTATCAGTGTTGCAGAGGTTGGAATAATGCGCATGCAAAAGTCAAGCTTTTCAAAGTCAGCACTGAACACTTACTGTATTTACTCCCCGCATGGGCCAAGTTTGATCAGCTGCTCATTTTACAGTCACATGACCCGCTGTCACATGTGATTAAGTGTTTAAGGTCTTCAGTAATGGCATTAGAGACAATTTATAGGACTTAGGATTTCTTTTATCTGCCGTTTGTGGTTAATAGAGTATGCACCAAATTATATAAAGACATGGATAAAATAGTTGGTACCCTCTGTAAATGACAGAAAAACCCACAATGGTCACAGAAATAACTTGAATTTGACAAAAGTAATAATAAATAAAAAAATTATGAAAATTAGCCAATGAAAATCAGACATGGCTTTTGAATTGTAGTTCAACAGAATTATTTTAAAAAATAAACTCACAAAACAGGCCTTAACAAAAATGATGACACCATTAATTTAATCTTTTGCTGCACAACCCTTTGAGGCAATCACTGCAGTCAAACGATTTCTGTAACTTTCAATGAGACTTCTGCACCTCTCAGTGGGTATTTTAGCCCACTCTTCATGAGCAAACTGCTCCAGTTGTGTCAGGTTTGAAGGGTGCCTTCTCCAGACGGCATGTTTCAGCTCCTTCCACAG
>JAQQAE010002250.1:0-22796 GCA_029823295.1 Pseudamia nigra
AAATGCTGTGCCAATCAGCTCTCACTTACATCACCCAAAACACAGTATTTTGTAAACAGCGCCACCACATAAGTGGGGGGGGGGGCATGCAACATAGATCACTTCACACCAGTCCCTACTGGTGCCTTGTCTCATTTGCATAATCCACACCCCATGAACTCTAATTGGTCTGACCACACTAGCACTCAGAAAGACACCCACCAATAAAACAGAGGGACAGGGAGGCACCAAAACAATATTTTTTCAGGCATGAAAAACAAAACAAATCAGCAAAGAAAACAATACTTAGAGGGCTTTTGAAGCATATATATCATAGAACAAAGTCAAGAAGGCTAAAATATCTCAAAAGCATCATATCAGGCCACAATGTAAAGAAATTCAACAACACAGTAGAAACAGAATTATTGACCTCTATCAGTTTGAAAAGAGTTACAACTACATTTCTACGGCTTTGGGACTTCAGCAAACCATGATGAGGTCTGAAAAAAGTTAGAGCAGTGCTGAAGCTTCCCAGGAGTAGCTGTCCTACCAAAAATTACTGCAAGAGCCTTCGCCCAGGAGGTCACAAAAGAATCTAGAACAACTTGTAAAGAACTGCAGACCTTACTTATCTCAATTAAGTTCAGTGTTCTTTTGCTTCTTGTGCAAATAAAGACGGGTAACAGACACTGTATTTGTCCCTTGTTGTGAGGGTTGTGCCAGGAAGGGCATCTGACGTAAAAAACCTGTCAGATCAAACATGCGAATCATTGGTATTTCACGGTGGTGACCCCTAAGGGGAGCAGCCGAAAGGAGAAGAGAAAAAGAAGGGGCGCACAAACTCCTTCCATCTACGGTACTCATCACTAAGACAAAAAAATTCCAAACTGCTGATGTCACAATTTTGTTCCAGTATGTTTGACACTGAGACAAAACCAAAACCTCATGTCTTCCTCTCTCCACACATAACATTTGCCTGGATCTGAATGTGCAAACACTAGCACTCAATCGCGCACACACGCGAACACACACAAACCCCAATCAGTGTTGTTATTGAACCTTTCCACTTAGATACAGACAGCCCTTGTACAAAGTGGTTAATGAGTGTTGTAATGTGTAATGTAGCCAAGAGGCAGGAGAGTAAGGGAACAAGAGGAGCAAAAGGGTCTTTGTTTGACTAAAAGACAGTGTAATACCCAACTACTGGTGCACAACACAAATAAAGCTGTGGATAGATGTCACATTGGCAGTACTGTGAAAAACTGAAATGCCACTTCAGTATACAGTCAAACATCCAGGGCTAAAACCACTTTCATTTAATCACCGAGCCCTTTTATTCATTGTAGATGGAAGTTGCGAGGCGCATACTGTACATGTCAGAGAAAGGTATTAATGAGAAATAATAATAATAATAATTAACAGCCCAAGAAAATGTCTCTTTGAGGAAAACACAGATAGTAAATTAGAAGACAAATAGCAGTGTTGTGTAGAGGAAAGAGAAACAGTATTCAAGTAAAAGTATTGTCACTTTATAATTCTAATGACTCAAGTAGAAGTACTCATAAACATAAGTATTTGTAAAAAAGTATCCCATACAAAACTACTCAAGTAGTGAGTAACTTCATAACATGGAATTTTGGTCATTTTTGTTGGTTATTTTGTTAAATTTTTAAAGTATATTATTTTTGTTTCTTTTTTTAAATTACCTCCATAGCCGCTTAATTTGTTCACTTTTAGTCATTGTTTTGCTTATTTTGTTTTTTTTTTTTCATTTTTTGCTCATTTTGTTGCTTATATTTTCCTCACTTGCCTGATGACATTGCACAATTTTATAAATGTGCTTGATTATTTTCTTGTTTCACCTAATTTTGTTGCTTATTCAGTTCATTCATGCTTGTTGTGTTTTATATTTTATAAATTGTCTGACTGTTTTGTCAGTTTTGTTCATTTTCTTGATATTTTGTTAATGTTATGTTCATTGTGTAATTTTTCCTAATTCACACAATTTTGTTTTGTACTAATTTGCTTGATTCTTTTCTTCATTTTTAAAACTTAATTGATTTTTTTTTTGCAATTTTTTGGGTTTGTTTCAAGCTTTTTTACTCTTATACTTAAGCTGTGACCAAATGTTTCTGAATGGAAGAGGAGTTTTCATCTCAAATGTAACAGAGTATGAATTAAAAGTATTCTGTAAAACAACCACACTCAGAAGTACATATTTTAAAATAAACTATTCAAGTACATTTAAAAGAGTGAATGTATTTGAGTACTTCCCACCTCTGATAAATACACACAGATCAGACTGGTGCCCATGAGCTATAACTACACAAATACTGTGGGTAAACGCACACAGCCATGACTACAAGTTGCTGATGTTGTATCTCTTTGTCTCTCCCTCACCCGCACACACAGATACTACTCCTCCCAAATCAATTCTGGCCAATAGCTGATCATAGGCCAGCGAGGGCAGAGGCTACTAGGTCACCGTTCAACATGACTGAGAGAAAGAGGCAGCACCAATCCATCAGCCTTAATGATTTTAGATGATTACACCACACTGTCCGACTCACTCTCCACTCATACCCTGTCCCTCTTAACTAAAGGCTTTCTGTATTTTGCATTGCATCCCGGGCTGGAAATGCCAAGAATGTTCTTTTCCACAGACGTTTGAGCCTCTTGGCATGAGAACACGTGCATTTAAATGCCAGAAGAGCAACATAGAGCATTTGTGAAGGTTGTGGTGGTTGAGTGTGGGAACAGTGACTAGATTTACATGCATATTAACATTCTGCTATTACTCCAAATTCTGACAATATCCTTAATTTGAAAGGTGTCAGGAAAACAGCGTACACCAAATGGATATTCTGACTCAGACCTTATTCTGAACTGAGCATTTTAAGATGAAGACACACAGGATATAGTAATATTATTCAAGTTTTTGGGAGGTTTTGGACATGTATACCACGCCAGGTGCTGTAGAAATACAAGTCCTCTCTGGTACAGATGGATGATTTTAAGAAAAGTTCACACTTTTAAGAAGGAAAAACATGCCTACGTTTAAACATTGTAATAGAGGGTATAAACAGGATTTTGGGTACATTCAAATACCCAGAACCTGACTACTTCAGGCTGGTGTTTGAATGAGTGAAACATGGAGGCTGAGTTCACACCTTAAACATCTGTCACCAGTGAAGAGCTTTGGTTTGATTTTAAAGGAGGCATATGTATTCTGATGTAATATTTAAAGTTTCTGGATGTTAAAGGTGATAGAAATGTGGTTTAAGTTTCAAAATCCCTCTCAGTGTTCTTTTCTTTGCTAATTTCTTACCCTCTCTGAACAAAATCCCATCTTGGTCCCTCCCTGCTCCTTGTTCTGATTGGCTGTTTGTTTTTCTGCGTGATAGTGCAGTTGGACCAATCAGAGGCCAAGGGGTGTGGCTTATGCAAATGAGACAAAACAACAGTAGGGACTGGTGTGAAGTGAACCATGCTGAGAGCTCAGCTGAGCCAAAGTGGGCAGAGCCCAGGCCTCAGGTTGAGGTGGTTGACAGGTGATGTGAAATCACATCTGAGGGAGAAGACGAACTGTGGGTTTTCAGGCAGATTCAGCTGAATGCATCAGAAAAGCTCCGTCCACTCTCTATCCCTGAACTGACTGTTTTGATACTACAACATTATTTTAGGGACCAGGAACATGTTTTATCAAGTTAGAAAGCACAGAAACTTGAGTTTTCGTATCTCTCCTTTAATAAGAGTTAAAATAGTTCCATGAACACAGGACAATTACTGGAGCATCCATTTTCATTGGTAATTTTTGCAATTCTTGCTAAAAGGGGGAAAACAATGTATTAGTGTGCATAGAAACATAATCAGTGATAAAAAATAAATCTTTATGTTCAAACTTGAAAATCTAACATCTAAACAACAAAGCTACAACAGAGCAGTGAAACCAAGGGAGTTTATATGTTTTTGTTGCTTTTCTTTTATTAAAACAATGGCTCTAAATTGGCCTCAACTTGTGAGACACATTTTCCAGTGGTCAGCAAGTTGAGATCCATTTTTAGCTATTTTTGCTGAAAAAAAAAAAACTAATTTGTTTTGTTGTCTCCCCTAAACAAAAATCTAAACAGTCTGGGACTGGCCTGTAGGAGAGACTGTGGAGAATATCAGGTAGATAATGGACACATGTATGTAATTTCATTGTTGATGGAAACATATGACAACGACAATAAAGTTCATTCATTCATTCATATTCTGGACTTGCGCTCTAAGTCAAGCCCTCTACAACTAAGCATACGTAATCATCTCCAAAGTCTTAGGCTTCAATTTGTCTCATAATTTTATATCTCTTTATTTCAGATACATCCCAGATGGTCTGAGCTGCTATGATAAATACCTTTTAAAAGTTATGTTGGCAGGAGGTAAAAAAGCCATCACAAAGTGCCAGCTTCACAAACACCCACTAAAAAGCACCTTATTTATTAATATATCAGACATTTACCACCTGGAACAGATGGCATACCCAATAGGATTTCAAAAAGAACTAGGGCAAAAGGGTGGGAGAAATGGTGCTGTTATTTTGGCCCCAGAAACTTGACTTATGTGAAATATAAGTTGGAATATAGCTACATTGGCTCACTTAAGCTAGAAGGGGATAATGCCACTTTTGACTGCAATATGTCACTTTTTGTGCGGGCTCTGCGAGCACTGGCAGACTTACCACTACAGCCATGACTTCTTCGTATCACTATGTAACTCCCGCTGGGGCACTGTGCCACTGGAGATTGGCAGACCGGACATCTTGATGGGGAACCACGGCTGGACATCCAAACCGACCAGGGGGAGGAAAAGGGGGAAACACAGCGGTGTGCACCAGAGGATAAAAAAACTGGGTCATCACAGGAATCCTCTTTCTACCATCATTCTAGCCAATGCCCAGTCACTCCGCAACAAAGTGGACGAGCTTCAAGGCAACGTCAGGTTCCTGAGGGAGTTCAAAACTGCATGCCTCATTGCGGTCACAGAATCGTGGCTGAAAGAGCAAGACCAGCTTTCTGATTTAAAAATTGATGGATTTGGGGTCCCCTTTCGTGTTGACAGAGACACCACGGTGACCGGTAAGTCACTCGGTGGGGGTGTTTTTCTTTATGTCAACAAGAGCTGGTCATCAGAGAAACTGTGCACCCCTGATATTGAACTTTTATCTGTATCCCTACAATCCTTTTATTTGCTAAGGGATTTTCCACAGATATTTGTAAGTGTTGTTTACATCCACCCGAAGGCTGATGTGGATATGGCGACTTGGTCTATAGCTAACGCACCTAACTTTATCCTGGGTGACATTAATAACTGTAAGTCGGGGAAGTCACTTGGAAACTTTTATCAGTACGTGACATGTCCGACAAGACTTACAAAGTGTCTGGATCTATCTATGGTTCAGTCAAAGGAGCTTATAAGTCCTTGCAGAGGGCTTCACTCAGCACATCGGACCATTACACTGTTTATTTGGTTCCGTGCTATGAACCGGTCCTGAGGAGACATAGGCCGGAAAGTTCCTGTCTGGTCACGTGACTCGATCCAGTGTCTTCAGGACTGTTTCGGTCTGATGGACTGGGACCTTTTTATTAATACATGTCATGACTTGGATGAACTCACAGAGACAGTATCCGATTCTATCACTTTTGCGAGGACATGATCATCCCCAAGAAACCTATTTTAATCTTTCCAAATAACAAGCCGTGGGTCTCCAAATCACTCAAAAACAACATACAACTGCATAATATTAGCTTTATTGACGGTGATGTGATTAAGTACAGGGAATTACAGAAACGGGTAAAGAGAGAAATTAAAGTTGCCATATGGGAGTACTGTATAAGGATAACGTGGAGAACATGCTCAGTGCTGGTAGCTCACGGTTGGCTTGAGAGGGGGTGAAATCCATGATGGGGATGCCGCCTAACAAGGGCCTGATTTCCTTTAACGGCCAATCAGATGCTGAGCTCTCTAATGATTTGAACTCCTTTTATAATGGTTTTAATGTTTATGATTTTAGTGAAGAGCTGGCAGTTTTTAGAAATTCTGTTTTTATTGAGCACAGCTGTAGTGTGGAGCAAACTGTTTTTAATGGTACTGCTTTTAGCCAGGATAATGTGGAAATAAACAGGGTAAAGGTTGAGAAACTCTTGCGGACACTAAAGAAAGGAAGAGTTCAGGCCCTGATGGAGTTGGAGGTCGAATTCTTAAAAACTGTGCTGAGGAGGTGGCAGATATTTTCTGTTTTATCTTTTCTGCATCACTCCACTTTCACAGGGTTCCACGTATCTGGAAAGACTCTGTAATTGTTCCTGTTCCTGTCAAATGTCATGAAGACATTTGAAAAAAATCATTAAACAAGTGCTCCTGGCTGTAGTGGAAGCGGAGTTGGATCCTCTCCAGTTTGCCTACAAGTCAGGCAGGGGGTGGATGATGTCATCAGCACTTTACTGAACCTGACCTTGTCATACCTAGAGGGCGCAAAGTCCCTAGTGCGGCTACTTTTTATTGACTTTTCTTCTCCCTTTAATTGTATCCAGCCTCATGTTTTAGCTCAAAGATTAATAACCTCCCATGTTAGTCCTGGGTTAGTATGTTGGCTGCTGGATTTTTTTAACCGAACGTTCGCAACATGTGAAGGTCAACAGTGTTTTATCAAATGTTCTTTTATCATCTACTGGATCACCCCAAGGTTGTGTTTTATCGCCACTTCTATTTGTTTTATACACGAACGCTTGTCAGAGCCAACATGTTGGGCATCACATCGTTAAGTTTGCAGATTGACTCCGTTATTGTTTCTTTGCTGAGCCAGGAGGAAACTGACCACGGCCCAATGGTGGCAGATTTTATGGAATGGTGTCAGTCCTCTTTTTTAAATGTCAATGTAAAAAAAAAAAAAAGGAGATGATTTTGGATTTTAGAAAAAATTCGGCACCTGTCTCCTCAGTCTGCATTGAAAATCAGGCCATTAATGTTGTCACGGAGTATAAATATCTCAGAACCCTTATTGATGAGAAACAGATGTTTGAACCACATGTTGACTCCATTTGTAAAAAGGGTCATCAGCAGTTGTACTTTTATCATAAGCTCTGTAATTTTAATGTTGATAGTAGTTTTATGAAGATGGTTTATTCTTGTTTTATCAAATCAGTGATCACGTTCTTCTTTATCTGTTGGTTCGGGGTCATTAATAAAAAAAAAAAAAAATGTGGTTACAGGGGGTGATTAAACTGTGCACTAGGGTGGCAGGAACAACAATGAACAACCTTACGGAGGTATATAAGATCAGAATGCTGAAAAAGGTGCATTGTGTTCTGTCCGACCCGACACATCCCCTTCATATGCACTTTTGGCTGCTGCCCTCAGGACCAAGAAGCAGAACAAACCAATGTAAGAACTCATTTATCCCAGCTGCTATTGCCCTTTAAAACTCCACATAGCTTTTACTGAAATTTTCATCGAAATGTTTATTATTTTTATGTCTTATGTCTGTCTGAAATTTACTGCGGGCTGCAAAACAAATTGCCCTTCGGGGATAATAAAGATTTGTTTTATATGTGAAACTAATTCAATTATTTCTACAATGAGAATTATGTTCTGTACATTTCATCCCATGGACACTTATTCTTGTACCTAGGCTTTTTTTAAATTCACTTATTTTTCTTCTTCTTTTTTGTTTCTTCTTTTTTCATCATACTTATGTTACGCTCATCTGTTTGTAATATGAAAACTAAAAGAAAAAAGTTATAAAGTAAAAATTTTAGATCCAATTTTATAGAAATCAAACAAGGCACATGCATTTCTGTTAGAAAAGCTAGTAAAGATATGTTGAGATAGATTTAATTTAAACAAAATATTTTCATCTCTATTCAAATTCACAGCACAAAATATTAAATAAAAGATTAACAAAATCAACAGCACCCCCCCCCCAACCCTCACGAGGATTAAGGGGTAGAAAATGGATGGATGGATAAAATATACACAAAATGAACCTATGAATGGAAAAGAAAAAGTAATAGAATTACTTAAATGAACAAAAAAAAGAACAAAGTAATCCACAAAATGAATAAAAAAGGCAAAAGTGAGAAAAAATAAACAAAATATATGAAAAGGGAGGCAACAGTTACTGCAGCTCAATACGAGTCTGACATTACATAAAAAGATTTTTTTTTTCCAATCATATGCTTGATGACCCACTCAGAAGGAGTTCACAACCCAGTTTTGGGTCCCAACCCACCAGTTGAAAACCACTGCTATAAGATATTTATACAGATCTAACCACTTACGGTTGGATGATGACCAACATATGTTCCAGATGCAGGGAAAGTAAATATTTGAAATAAAGCCAAGAGAAGCACTGGGGAAGCCAAGGGAATCTGAAATTTACAACTAAGGATGTTTAGACACAGTGTACATGTAATAATATATCTGTCAGATAAAAAAAAAAATTTCTCCACTCTGTGGCTTATTGACAATACCCTTGAAAAGGATCAGTGCACCAAGCTTAATCTTAGCTGTGTTTGCTGATCCCTGTAATGAAAGCTGTATTTTAGCATCAAAGGGCATCAGGACATGCTGGGAGCCCAGTTACACAGCAAACACAGTGGGAAACCAGGAAGCGGACCAGGTGACGGAGACAGTGAAACCAGACTGGAACTGAATCTCACAGTAACAAAGACATGGTTTGGGACTGGCTTGAGCAGGACACACCAAAAAGGGTAGACATGGGGAAAAAAGGTTAAGATAAAGTCAATGAGAAAAGACGGAAGGTAAGTGGGGATTTGAGATGATTGTAGTGAAAGTGTGGATGCCTGCGTGCTATTAATAATCCCCATCTGTTTTGATTACCAAAGCATGTGGCTACAGCTGGGTATTCACTGGTATCTGGTTTAAAGTTGCTCCATCAACATCATCTGTGGCTACTAAGGGAAACGTCTAAAAAAAACACTATGTGGTAAAGACAAACAAATGAGGGGAAATTAGCTGTACATTATTGTGCATCCTTCAGTTATGTAATATTATGAGTCACACAAGAATTTGAATAATCTACCTCACTTATCTAGACTTAAAAAGGAACAAAAACAAACTTTGGTTGAAGTTCCAAATAAAAAATTGTGTAGAATTATACAAATTTGTAAAGTATTGCTATTGGGTCTTTAATGTGTGTTCAAGTTGAAGAGGTGCCAGCAAAATATATTCGGTATAAAATGTCCAAATAGGATTAGCAATGAAGAATTATGAATTATGAATGAACCAAACAACGGTCAATTGACATAACCGTTAGAACGTGTAGATGAACCGAATAGGTCAGACTTTATGACAAAAGAACCTAAACATAACAAAACAGGCTCTAGAGTGGAACATTCTGAAAAAAGAGTAAGGCCAAAAATACCTGCCGCAGAGCACTACTGTCAAATCTATGAAAAATTAGTAAACACTGGAGTGTAGCAGGGAACACAGTTGTCCTTGGAACAAAGTGGACCAACTCAAGTCAATGCATGCATTTCCATCACCTCAATTAAATTTATATTTTGAAAATGCACATTTAGTTTCTTTGTGGAAATGCCTCAGATTTCGAAAAGTTTGAAATTTCGCATCAAAACTTTGTTGCTTAAAGGAGGTGGATAAGTCTACTGTATCAAAAAACGCAAATGCGCATCAGTTGATGGAAACACAAAGTGAACAACAAATGCGAAAAATGCGGAAATGACATCAGCCTACTGCATCAGTGACAGCTAAACTGCTAAGCTAAGCTAATAGCTAAGCTAAGGCTACAATACAATCCTTCTGTCTCAGCTGAGTAGCCATGAACACATCGATACAAAAATAACAAGCTGCAGAGTACACAGCTGGAGAAGAAAACTTCCAATGTTTTCCATTTTCTGTGAGGTTACAATAAAAGTAGGCAGATAGTTTCAGACGCATACTTTTTTATAATGATGCCATGTCTGTTCGCCGGTACCCAGCTTATCTAGCATCCTTATCTGTAGCTGACGGAAACAGTTTGAACTAGGCAGACAGACTGAGAGAGTATTTATTTAATATACAGGATGAAAATGAGATTTATTAGTCTTGTTTTGCCAAAATGTCAAGCACAAAATGAAAATGCAAATTACATGCCCATGTTTCTACAGCACATTTAAAAACAACAGAGTTGACCAAAGTGCTGTGCATCAGAACATAAAGACCCACTGAAAATCAAATATCCAAAGCATAACATGTAACTTTTAGCAATAAAAGAAATTTAGATAGAATAATAAAAATAAATCAAGAGAATAACAGGAAACCATAAAATGCAATCATTTAGAAGGATCACACACTGGCGCCAAACACCAAAGATAATAAATATGTTTTACTAGTTTGGAGCCAGTAAAGTAGGCTGTATAATGTCATCAGAAGATGTTTTAAGTGATACATGCAGCACTAATAGGCAGAGTAGAAGCAGAGTCTCAGTGCTGTTCTCCATCTAAAATGGATCTAATGTTTCTACATGGATGAGGTTCATGAAGAATTAGTTTCCTCATCAGACCACATGACCTATTGTACCACACATGACCAGAATGTGTTCAAAAGAGGTGTTCCTATCTTCCTTCCTTTGCCATTTCAACACAATTATGAATGTGGAACTTCAAAATGTGCATTAAACACATTTATTGAACTGCACAAACTGACCACAGAATCCAGTCATTTATGAGACTACATCCACACTAAACAGTTTTTGTTCTAAAGAGCAAAATGCTACATTTACACCAAGTGTCCACACTACTGTGACATTGCATTCCTTAACCTTCCTGATTTAGTTTGGAAAGTCCAGAATTGCATTGCATGTGGACAGACAAAAGCTGAGACTTTTGGAACATTCACACACTTGTCAAATGATTCTCCCAGGAACAGATCGTTTTCATTTTATCGGTATGATTTCCCTCTCTACAGGTTGTCTCAGCATAGTACAGCATAATTACATCTCCAGCCAATCACAGCTTGTAGGGGTGAAAATGACACAACACGTATTCACAAAACAAACTTAATGGTATCTTTGATGATATCTCTCACTTAAAGCTTCCTGTGGAATTCTGCAATGGTGCGGGTAGTTTATTTTTCTCAGCATCTCAACTCTCTCCTATAACACACTGTAATGCTCGCTTCACTGCTTGTTCTGTGACGCATTGGAGGGGAGGCCAAGTTAGAACAGCGCTATTTGCAAGCACAAGAAGGAGGGAAGTTACATACTTTGTCTTTAAAATTTTGATTTAAAATAAACATCTATACTTATGGATGTTGTCTGAATGTGAAAGTGTCTATGGAAGCAACAGCATGTGCTATTACCTCCATCAAAGAGGTAATGGGATCATTTGTTGGTCTATTTATGTGTCTGGAAGCAAGAATAAATTGCTGCAGGTTTTTTGTAATCCTGCTGACAACCAATCCAACAAAGCATTAGAGGAAGTGCTGGTGGAGTTATGCTGCCAGTCAAAAGTTTGGACACACCCTCTTTCAGTGGTTTTTGTTTATTTCTGTTCTTGGCAACATCGTACATTGATTTCTTGTATGGAATTATGTAGAAAACAAAAAAGTGTAAAAGTAACTGGAACCTGCCTTATATTTTAGATTGGCGTAAGTAACCCCATTTCGCGTTCATGCTACCTTTGCACAGTTATGACATTCATCAGAGTCATTATGACATTCATCAGAGTCGTCCAGAACAGTTTTCAAATCACATGTGTGCCTTGTCAAGAATTAATTTGTGTCATTTCTTTCCTTTTCAGTGTGTTTTAGACCATAAGTCGTCTTGTGCAGAGGAAGGGTGGGTACAAAGTCAATAGCCCAGGGGCAGCTGTGGTTCAGTACATAGAGTGGGAAGTTGATGAGGTTGGGAATTCAACCTCTGGCTCCTCATATCCACAGGCTGAAGTGTCCTTGAGCAAGACACTGAACCCCAAGTGACTCCCAGTGGCTGTTCACTGGTCTGTCAATGCATGAGGGTAGAAAGGTGCTATTTAAGTGTCAGACTATTAGTGATACTACAATTATTGTACAAATCAATATTATGGCAACAAACAGTTAAGTGGAAAAGATAGTCCATCATTACTCACAGAAATTAAGTGTGAAAAAAATCAAGTCTCCAAAACCAACAAACTGGCTTGCATGAGGACTGTTTGACAAAAGAAAGACCAAGAGCTACCTCAGCTGCAGGAGATGCATTTATGATATTCAGAATCAGGCAGCTTTATTTTTCCAAAGGGGCAATTTATTTGCAGCTCACCCACTTCCACATTAAATACCAACAGATCAAGCAACAGAACAAGGTCCATGACAGCACCAACAGTTCAGCAGACAAAAAAGTCATACGAAAAGTACTTAAAATCAGAAATTAAACTGAAACATAGTCAATTAAAATGACTTCTTAGAGCACCTCAGATCACATTTGATAGTTTCGGCGACTGCACTTGGGGACACATTCAAAGTTGTTGAGATTTTTCAGACTGACTGACCTTCATTTTTTATATTAATGACATACTATCTTGTCTCTTTATTTAACTGTTTGGTGACATAATATGAATTTGTACAGTAGCTGTAGTAGCACTAATGAAGCTACTGACTTTGTACCCACTTTCCTGTGCACAAGAATTGTGATGATCTAAAGCACACTGAGACAAGAAATGGCCCAAATGAACTGTTTACAAGGCACACGTGTAAATTGAAAACCATTCCAGGTGACTACCACATGAATCTGATCACAGAATGCTATGAGTGTACAAAGCTGTCATCAAAACTAAATGTGGCTACTTTTATATCTAAACATGTTCTGGGTTATTTAGCACTTTTTTGTTTATTACATAATGCCATACATGTTCTTTTACAGTTTGGATGCCTTCAGTACCACTGAAAAAGAAGGTGTATCCAAACTTTTGAATGGTAGTGTACGTGCACTTTCTGGTTTTTCCAGATTTCCTGTAAAAAGAAGAGTGAGCTTATCTCTTGCACAATGCACACATATGCACTCAGTGGTGGATTATTAATAGCAAATCAAAAAGTTTGTTTCCATAGTGACTGTTTGAGTCCATTATGGAAAGTGTCTCCTGTTGTTACCAAGACAACAATCCAGCAATGGCAAATGAATGTGGCACACAGCTGAGTGATGCGATGAGCTGGTGATAGATCCACAAACAAGCTCAGCACCAAAATGGGAGCAGGTGGAGAACTGTCAGATGACAATGAAAGGGGTTAAAAGGATGGAAAAGCAGTTTCATGTTTGTCAGCTGTGTACTTACACAATAACACAGCTTCAAAGATGGGATATTCTTTTATTGTAACCATTTAGGCTGCAACAAGCATTTAATACAACAGATTGTAACTTTGAAGAAGAAACAATTCTGTATTCATTCGTCTGTAATTTGACAGCTGCACCATCAAAGAAATTAATGCATTTTTATGCATTTGAACCAAATCCCATTAAACAATTACACAGATAGGTTTTGTTTTTATACAATACTGTGCAAAGGTTTCATTGATTTGTGAACATATTCTCTTGATCTCATGATTTATAGATTTGTAATTTGGGTCTTTTCTAAGGTTGGTTTGTCAGAGAGAAAGTTTGGGAACCACCGATGTAGGAGGTATTAAATGGCATCATCACCACACATTGACTTGGTGCAAAATACATGGGGATGTACATTAATGTTATGGTGACAATGTTGTGCAATGTACAAGACAGGGGTATGCAACCTATGGCTCCAGGGTGACATATAGCCCGTCCCCAGTGGCTTCTGTGGCTTTGTCCAGTGATGGAAGTAAAATAAAAATAAGCAAAGTAAGCACAAGTCAACAAAATGACCTACACAATGAACAAAAATTAGGATAAAACTGATGCAAACAATCTGCAAAATGAAAAAAGCATCAAGAAAATGAGGAAATATAATATAATTCTTAAAATGGTTAAAGATGAACAAAATAAAACATAATGAGTGAAATAATCCATAAAAATGTGCAGTACCTTGTTGTCATGTTTTGTGCAATATGCTCTACTTTGGTGCAATTGTGTGTCTTTCATTTTTGCTTCTTCTATTTGATGAAATTTAATAAGGGACCATCTAATATGGGACAAGAGATGGAAATTTGCCAATGGTTATAATCCAGCTTGTTTACTTTTATTGCATTGTCAATGTACCTTCACTTGCGCTGCCCCCTCTCAAATAAATAAATAAAGTTTCTCTACAATGAAATATCTGTATTAAGTGTTTCCTCCTTTTGTACGTAAAATGTTTTGCACTGTTTAGAACAGAAAATATAAGATCTAGTGACTTAAACCAGGTTTCATTCTGCACATGTCAGTATTGTTTGGACTACTTTGAACAGACGTCACATGGATTTTTGCCTGTTGAAGCCATTTAGTTCTGATTTTTATAATGTGCACATTTTTCCATTTTTATTTACAGCTCTACAAATCCAACAAACCAGATGGTGGATATTTGGTTGTTTTACCTTCATACCGTCATCTCTGTGCATGAGTATGGTCATTATAAACCTAATAACATAATAAGACAAGATAACAAATACACACACACACACATACGGTACTATGTATCATACGCAGGTGTGGGTAGTACTCAAGTACATTTACTCCTCTACATGCACTTTCTTTATTTGATTAAATTGTACTTTTGAGAGTAGTTATTTTGCAGAATACTTTTTACTCTTACTCAGTTACATTTGTGGTGAAAAAAACCCCATTCTACTCAGTTATATTCGACCTCAGTGAGCAGGAGTACGTGTTCTCCTCCGAATATCAGGGAAGAATGTCATTTTATGCACTGCTACTTCGTCAGCCCAAAACAGCAGAAAAGAACAAAATAAGCCACAAAATCAGCAAAAATGGTCAAACTGACAAAACTCAGCAAAATAAACAAATGAGAGCAAAAAATGAACTAAATAAACAACAGTGGATTTTAAAAAATGAACTAAATTAGCAAAAATGAACAACATAATCAGTTGAATTAACATGAATAAGATAACCACTAAAATTGAACAAAAATTAACAAAACTAGCAGCAAATGAGAAAAATTAACAAAATAAACAAGCAACTTCAGAAAAAAGAATAACCTAACACTGGACAAAAATAAAAAAAATCAAGCAACAGAATGATCAAAATGAGCAACAAATCATGAGCACAAGAGCGTTATTGGCCCGGCTCTGGATATGTCACTTTATTCATTACAATTAATGTGAACTTTATGGTGTAATTACCTAAATGCTGAATAATCTGTTCAAACGCAGTATGTTAGCTTGTAATAAGTTCTGTGTCATGGAGTTACTCACTACTTCAGCAGTTTTTTTTCCAGATACATTTTTTATTCTTATTCAAACATGTATGTTTATGAGTACTTCTACTTGAGACATTATAATTATAAAGTAACAATACTTTTACTTGAGTACTGTTTCTGTTTAGTTTAACCACCACTGGCCATATGTCCCAGGACAGTTTTGAGGCTAGACCCAGCGTCACAGCAGCCCTACTTGAAACTTACAGTTTAAATTAAATGCAAAGTGTTTTGATTCACTGCTAATTATATTTCCTCCACCCTCTAAAGCCTCTGACAAACAGAGGCTAGGGTTTCACAAACTTGGACAGCTTAGGTTTCATCTTGGAATCAGCCAGTGTTCACACCACCTAATCCTAGACTAACACGGATGTGTGTCTATGTACAGTAAAAGGTGCACCAAGTAGGACACCTTGGATAAACATCCTGTCTTGTGACACTCAGCATAAATTATTTAAGGCTCATAAAACAAAGAGTGGCTCAGGGGGGATTAAAAATTACATCTGACTGCTACCCACTCTCAAGGGCTATTTATTTCTTTTGATGGGGCTTCAGTCCAAACTGCTTCTGCTGCTTCGGAAACTTTGGCAAACTGTGGGATGAAGTGCAGGATAGAAAGGTCAACACAGGGGAAACTCAAGAAGTCACAAATGCTCTTGTCTTGGTTATGGGATATACTGTACTTCATTGTTGGAAGTGCCAAATTACACTGTGTTTGGACTCTATACAGTAGCTATGTGCATGGTGTTTCATCTGACCTGCGTGCATATATATATAGCACCGTCACACTATAGACTGCCAGATAAGTACAGTAGGTATTTGAGGAACAGGAGCAGTGGATAAGCCGTTATACTGCTCAGAGAGCAAACACACACCCATATTATGCTTATGAGACATTACACTGACTTATATTTATCCTCTTGAGCTTTCCCCCACTCACAACACCCCTAACCTTAAAACAACACTTAAGCTTAAAACATAATGATTTACTTAAGGTGATACAGGGGAGCTGAATCCCCCATAGGAAACTATGTAAACAGGTTTGGTTCTCTGCATTGTAAGAAAAACACTGTCCAGTAAAGTTAAGAGGCTTAAAGGAGAAAAGCTGGACAGAACAGAAGGAAACAAAGAAGGGAAAAATGTAAAAATCACAGCGTCAAGTTTCTATAAAGTATGACTGATATGGGACAACAGAATCTCATGCAACACAATAAAAAGTGCTTTAAGTTTTTTTTAAAATTTCTTTAAAACATGTTGAGCATTTAAAAATCACCATGTTCTGGCTCACAAACCTGAAAACCTACAGTACACTTCTGCAGCCACAGCACAGGACCGGAAACATCTGTGCAGTGCAAAAAAGTTCAATATTTGCCACTAAGAATCACAACCAACAACCAAATAATACTTCCTGTTTATAAACACAGGTGATTCACCAGCAAAAAATGTTGCACTGAACATAAAAAATGAAGCCTTACTGTTAAATACCAGCTCTTGTCTCTGACATTCCTCACACAGAAAGGGACATAGACACTGAAATGAAGTGAAGACTATTTTAGAGCTATACACTGACTATATTTCTTGTAGTTGCAATGTGTTGTTCCTTTTGATTAGCTTAACTATGTAAAGTCAAGGACAGTCCAAAGTAAAATCTCTGCTATCATTCTAATTTCTGAAGTGCATCATATTAGTTGTAAGGCACATTCACACCAGACCCTGTTTAATTCAACTTTGCTCAGAAAGTCTGGTTCATTTGAGAAGGTGTGGATGTGCAATTGAACTCTGATGTGGTCCAAAGAAGCGAACTGTGGTCTGCCTAAAAACATAGGTCTCGTTCCGCTTAGGTCTTGTTTCACTTCAACTAAACCAAATGCAGGAAGTGGACTACAACGCAGGGCACTGTGGGTAAACATAACCAAAACAAACAAGAGTAGCATGACAGCCGGAGAAATAGCTTACAGTCAGACATAGAGTGATGATGAGTTAAAAGCTCTGATAAAAATATGGTCAGATGAAAATATATCTCAACTGCTGCACTCATAAGAACTATGAAGTTCTCAAACTAATAACAGGGGAAATGGAGGCTTTGAGGTTCACTCGTTCAGTTGAAAAAACTGCCAATAATATATAAAACTACAGGGTACTCAGACAGCGCAAACCTCTGCCAAGGCTGTTGTTCACCCAAACTGTTACTTTTTGATCAGCCAAGGAGGTTATGTGTTTATGTTGGTTTTTCTGTTTATTAGTTAGTCTACCTGTTAGCAGGATTTCGCAAAAAACTACTGGATGGATTGTCTGTGAAGATTCTCAGTCATCCAGGTCATTTTATCCAAGGCGTGTAGTTTTCCTTCTGTTGACCGGACCGGAAATTTGGCTTGAAGACGTTTCGCTACCTATCCAGGGAGCTTCTTCAGTTCTACAGTTCAGAACTGACCACACGCAGAACCACATGCCTTGGATACTGGATGGATTTTGATGACATTTTCACCAGACGTAGCCCTTGGGCCAAGGATGAACCCATTAGATACAGGAGGTGATTGGTGCACTATTTTGGATGATATTCGCAAATATGTTTAAAAAAATGGCCCATCTCGCAATCTTACACAAAGTGAAAAATTGATCCAGCGGTTCATTCTTGGCCCAGGGGCTACCTCTGGTGAAAATTTAATTAAATTCGTGCAGTAGTTTTTACATAATCCTGCTAACAAACTGACAAACAGACAAACAAACCAATATGAACACATAACCTCCTTGGTGGAGGTTAATATGTGACATGCTTAAAAGAAGTGGCAGAGAAGAAAAGGACAAGTTTCCTATGAAGAACTAGATGCCATTCTTTGCACACAACTTATGAGCAGGGGAATATTTTGTTCAAAATGTTTGGTTCATTTGACAAAGTGCAAACTCAGACCAGCTGAATGTTGTAACCCCAACTGCACCGAGTCTCCTATTGTACTCAGTCTGCAAGACCGAGTGCACACATTAGTTGTGAAAACAACCTCAATCAATGCAATATCACAGGTATTGACTGAAATTTGAAGTCACTTCAGAAGCTGTACAGAAAAAAAAAACACTTTTCTATGCCCAAATTAGTATTAAGTCAGAGTATATAAACAAAATTATCACATAACCACTGGTAGGTTATTACTCCTTCCAGGGTTAAGTGTATCCTGTTTGCATGAGTGGAAATGGTGGTTGGAATTCTGTCCCCAAAAAAACTTTTGTGTGCCTAGAGATAATCGTCGATTATGATTGGCATTATACAGATAAAATTGAATTGTCAAAAAAAAAAAAATTCAAAAGCTCTGTCATGGTGCATGAGTACTTTTTAAGGCTGCTCATGTGACCTGTCATTTCTTCAGTTTGAAACATATAGAGATGTGTTTGCCTGATAGATTTTCCGTCTAGGCCTTAATCTACATCAAATGGTATAAAACAACAAAAAAATATAGATTTCCTTTTCAGATGCTGGTCAATATTAAAACTCATTGAAGGCTGTTTCCTCATCTGCTTGCTTTGCTGCATTGTATTTAGAGCAGCTCTTCCTCTATAAGCCACTAAGCAGAAATAAGTACCAACCCAGTTACTCAAATCCATAGAAAAACACTGGGATCCATAACAAAACAGGTGAATGCATTATGCATCCTGTGTTAAAAAGCTGAAACAAAGGCATTTGCTGCTGGCAGTGACACACTTACGTTCCCAGGATCTCTTTGAAGTCATATTTCTCCTTCACATCTGAGGTCTTCTTTTTCCAGGAATGGCAATCTTCGCCCAGTGGCATCTTCTTGTTGTTACGGTCAGAAACAATACTAATGGAGGGAATGGAAAAGAAACAGATGCTTATTAATACCAACCATTTAACCTCCACCAGCCTGTCGGTTCAGCGATCATCTCCATAAAGCATAGATAGAACATTAACTTTTATCCTGTATTTTCAACCAGATCACCAGTTCAAACACTGTTGCAAAAATTTGACCAATGCATGTGAAATGTTTGTGTCTCAGGTAACCCAAGAATGAGGTATGACCTGTTTCTTCTGTCTACAGTTTTCACCCATACAACAATGAATAAAGGCTTGAGTTGCATTTCAACAATTAAACTGGATTACTGGTTACAACAATATGCAAAGTCATGATGTATACGTGAATCCTGTATCTGTAGCTCTGCATGTAACTACTGTATGTATGTCATGCAAATTCCTGGCTGTACAGCGATGTTGTGGTTAGTAAAGCAAGGATCTGCAACCTGCAGCTCCAGGGCCATATGCCTCACTCCAGTTGTTCCTTTGGCTTTGTCCAGGGATGGAAGTAACAAATTATAATAAATCAAAATGAGCGAAAAGAAGAAAACCTGGCCTACACAATGGACAAATATGAAGACAAAATCAATACAAATAATCTACAAAATGAACAAAATCTTCAAGAAAATGAACAAAAAACAACAACGTGATTAATTAAATGATCGCATATAAATATGAAACTAACAAAATTAACAAAAATAATCAAAATTATGAACTAAAATTGTATCGTGTTAAGACAAGCTTGAACAAAATAACGATCCAAAAATTCACAAAAATAGGTGAAATAAATCAACTGAATGAAAATGGATAAAAATGCTAAATATTCAACAAAATGGACAAAATCATCATGTTAATGAATATAAAGAGGAAAATGAACAAAAATAAGCATAACATACTTAATATACTGTACACAGAAATAAAAAATAATCCACAAAATCAATCAGAAATGAACAAAGTCTCTTTAGATTGTAAAGGTTTCTGACCCCTGGTCTAAGGAATGACAAACATGAGGAGCTGGGTTAAGTGTCATGAACTTTTCCTTGAAACATTTGTAGCTTCATGTTTTTTTTCCATCATCTTTATCTTTACAATTACCTGGCATGGAATTTATAGCAGACAGGGTTGAAAGTCACATCTGCTGGTGTTAATCAGTAAGGTTTATAGATCTCCTGTATATACAGAACTGTACCTTTTCAGACAACAGAAAAGCAGAATATGATCAATAAATGTTTGGCGATTTCATGGTTTAAATGGGTCAAACTTTAAGCTCACTGCTCTCTGGAAAGAAGAATGAAGAACATCAACTTAGGAGCTTATCTGTCTGTAAAATGTCAGCTTATCTGCTGTGTGATGAACTCCAAGTGTAAATGAGGTGACGCATGTGAGCTCCAGAAACAGGGCTGAATGGCAGACCATACCAATGTATAACAACATTTGACCTGTTTTCACATCAACAGCTATAAAAACACCCTCAGTTAAATTTTCACCTGGGAGTTTCTGACCCAAAATATACAAAAATTCTGGACACTTAATATACTTCTGCGCGGGCGAATTCTTTATTGCACCGATGCTGTTCTGGATCAAAGTTGACCTGTGTGAGTTTAATGTGGTCTAGATCAATTTGTACAGGATAAATCAAGAAAAAAAATTTTTTTAATGGAAATCTGAATCTGTGAAATTGTGGCTGCCATGTTTTTAAAATCTTTTCATGTGAGTAGTGACAGACACCATGGGAATTTTGATACTGTCACAAGAAATGGTTTTGAAATGGCTACAGTGACATGTTTCCTCTAACCTGCACTGTGTGAACTTTCAACGTTCTCATCCTTAAACATATTTGCCAGCTAGAAATACATAAATTCTCATGAAAAATATGTTTTCCCTTGCTTAATGTCCCTTGAACTATCTTTTTTTTGCACTAATAGTCTCTCTTCACCCTGAAAAAATTAAGCTTCAAATGTTGATTATCCCCCACCCGAACAAAGGGGGGATATGCATGTCCATTTGGCTCTATATTTTCACAGTCCCTGTATCCAAACTAACCAAACATGGCACATAGAGGCCTGGGTAGGGGAAAGGGTTACTATGGCAACCACTACCTAATTTGTATATTATTTAGCTATTTGGTTTAAAATATGATATACCCCTTGGTTATTGACTATGCTGGTTCCAAATATGATGTGATATTCAAGGAAAGAGGTCAGGATCAATTTCTGAACTGGGTGGGGGATATACTTTCACACAACTTTTTGTTCATTCATGTCATATTGATACATTCTACTGTATGTAGATCTGTGTTTAAAACGTGTTTTAGTGACAGTTTCTATCCGCACCATATTATAAAGGAGTAGATCAGTATGTTAGAGATAAAGACCCTTAGAGATGAAAAGCAGCTCGAATCACTTCAATTCTGTTGCTTCTAAGTCTCACTGTATTTCTCGGGAGAATCCAGGTGTTTGCTCATCTGTAGAGTAGGGGTAATCACAGAGGACCCCTGCTATCACAATCTAAACACAGAAAGTGCCTATAACACAGGACCACAAAGACTAAAATAGCTCTGTTCATATCAGGACACCTTACTCCTCCTCTGTTTCTGCTGCCTGCCTGGCAACTTCACTGCCTGTCCATATAGGATGATGTAATGGCCCGTGTTTATGAAAGACTTTGTCACAGCATAGATCATTTGTCCAGAGATCATTAAATTTTGCTGCTCAGTTTTTCTGGTGAGTGGCAGTGAGTGTCAACTGAACGCTGTTGTATCTGAATGAATATTAACAGGGCACGGCTTCTTCTTGTAATACCAGGTCACTGCCATGGATTCCCTGCAGATAGACAGTGCCTTTCCTACACACACATACAGTACATGTGTTGGCTGCTTCTGCCCACTAATGTCAGAAGTTGGTTTCATATTTGTTGTCATGGAAACCCAAAGGATCTGCCACAGTATCTGAGTCCAAATCACATTAGTGTTTAATATAAGGTGGCAGCTACGATAGGGCTGTCACCATAATGAAGTTTTAGTTGATTAATAATTGTTAGACAGATAATTTTCTACTACAGCGTTATCAACTGTTCATTCAAACACACACCCAATGAGGAAGAGGAAGGGACATTTAATGGTATAAATGTGACAGGTTTAAATCATTGCAGTCGCTTTGAATCCTGACTGCATCTTACACAACAGCACATGTGATATTACAGCTTAGAAACCCACTGAGCAGGGTTAACCAACGGACTATAAACGAGACCTGCACTTAACACATTTAAAAGGACATTTTACCGGTAATCATTGCATCATTTCCTCCTGTGTGTTTTGCATGCCACTTCACCAAATGAAGTAAACACAAGTATTTCTAATAGGGCTGTCAAACGATTTTTAATCTGATTAATCACAGGGTCACTGTGGATTAATTTTGATTAATCACAATTAATACCCATTCGTTGTTTTTCATTTTGTGGGAACAAAAACACTCATGATAGAAGGTGATATAGACACTTGATTAAAATTACTTATTTTAGATTAAAATGTATATTTTTTCTAATTTAAACTTGTGTAACTAAAGGAAATTACACCTGCTTTGTAGAACTTACCAGAACCTCTGTAATGTTCTGCTAAGATGTTTTTGCTTTTTTACACTTGGTTCATTGTTTTCATCAGTAACTAATGT
>JAQQAE010002251.1:0-22796 GCA_029823295.1 Pseudamia nigra
ATCATTTAAATAAACCCCAAATGGCTTCTCTAGCAATTTTGCACCTGTGAGAATTAAAGTACAAATGGCACATAGTCAAGTCTCACAAGTGAAACTCGTACAAGAAATATTGAAATTTAAAGTCTAAGATTTAAATCCTCTGTGTCCAAGAAGCTAAATAGCAGACTGGACAATGTACATTAACTTTACTAAAACTGTAATATTCGCAAATCATGCATGTACAGATATTGACCGAAATGTATCCTGTCTTCAGAAAGGTCACATTTTCATGATCTATAGACGAAAACATTTTTCTACAAAATGCTGAGCGGTTCAGCCAGAAGTGTTTTGCTCCCCTTTGATAATGTGATAATTGAATTACAATAAAACAGGTTTGTTTTGGCGCATGTGGCCATGAGTGTTGTCATAAACGTTATCGAGTTAATTTACTGAGAAAATGACAAAAGCATATATTTACTTGGGTCCAATTTTAGCAACAGGCTTGAACCATGAACAACGTAATTGCTTGATGTCAATTATTTCAGCCATCTTCAATTATTGTTGCACAATTGTCTACATTTGCTGATATAAATACAGCATGAGGAGAATGATAGAAATGTCATTTATCAGTCTGTGCGTGTATTTTTTTGTGTGTTTCATTTCAATAGCTATCAGTACCTGCTGTTAGGAGTTATTTCTTCATTATAGTTTAGTAACAGGATTCACATATTCACTGCTTTCATGTCTGCCTTGTTTTCAAACCCTAAAAGGTTTTTTAAATTTATGTTTGCATCTGCTCTGTTTTTATTTGCCTAAATGCTCGGGCAGTTCAGATTGACTTGGGTGATATCTTGATGGGCCAGTGTTAGTAGGAGGACGAAGCTTTTAATTTATAGGCAAATCAATGATAAATACGTGAAAACAGATGTGCATTTTTAAGTAACGTAGATGTCTCAAACTTTCTCAATCATATTGATGAAATTCTGCAATGATTTGCTTCTCACCTTTTCTTTCCTGGCATTTACCAGTTTTCCCTGCTCAACCTGCCTGGTGGCTCTGGCCCCTCCCCGTTCAACACACCTGCTTTTATCTGAACTGAAAAAAAGCAGGATTTTCCTCATGTGAGCCAGACAAACGTTGTTCTCGACATCTCTGTAATTGGATCTTTCTCTGTAGCTGTTCTGCTTCTATAGGCCTGTTAGTGACCATCACTACTTCTCTGTCTCCAGCTTCATGCCTGTTTCTTACTTCCATAGTGTCTGACAGAGTCATCATGAGCAGCAAACTGTGGACAGAGGAGCAGTTTAACTGCCCTGTTTGTCTGGACCTTCCCAATGACCCAGTCACCATCCCATGTGGACACAGCTACTGCATGGCCTGCATCAAGGACTACTGGAGCAAGGATGATCCGAAGGGGATCTACAGCTGCCCTCAGTGCCGTCAGACCTTCTGCCCAAAGCCGTCCCTGTCCAGGAACACCATGCTGGCTGAAGCTGTTGAGCAGCTTCGTAAAGGCAACCTTAAAGGTGATGTACGTGACTCTGTACGAAGTGCCCGAAGTGTTGGCTCTTCATCCAGATCCAAAGGGAAATTGTCCTCTGCAGCAGTGCCATGTGACATGTGCAAAGATAAACAGCGGGCAGCGGTCAAGACCTGTCTGGCGTGTATGAGCTCCTACTGTGACGCCCACCTGAAGCCCCACCACACGAAAAAGGCCCTAAAGGAGCATGAACTGATTGCACCCACAGGCAACCTGTCTGAAAAGATCTGTACCTCACACAAGTACTTGAAGGAGTTCTTCTGTCGGCAGTGCAAGATGTTCATCTGCTGGCTGTGCACCAGCAACCAGCACAAAGGACATGAGTGTGTGTCCACGAAGGCTGAGCGACTGGAGAAGCAGGTAGGGACAGATGGAACCTGGACAGGTACTTTCCAGAAAAAAAGATATGTATAATCTGACTAGAGTGCAGTTTCGAAATTCAAAAGCTTGTAGGGCAGCATGATATTATTTATTTTCTCATATTATATAATCCAATATGAATAAGGAGGATTTTTTTTTAGGGGGCAAACATCTAGAGTAAATACAAGAGTTTAAAAATGCACAGCTTCCTTCTTCATCTTAGAATAGAATAAACTTTGTCGGCGAGGGGAACTTTATCGTGGGCATATGCTACAGCATTACTTTAAACAGACGAGGTCTTGTTGGCAGTGTCATTCAGATCCGGTTTGTGTTTGTCAGACATTTTTTAGGACTAATTTATATCATCCAATAAATTCACAAGGCACCGTCTGCAAAGCACCTGGTCTTGGCTTCATTCAGTTTTTGATCTGTGCAATAATTCTATACAACTGACACCACTTCTCTTTTTTAATTTATTTTGTTTTTCTTTAGTCTTTCAGTTACTTTCAGTGGGCAGGTCTGCTTCAGATGGTAGTAAAATGGTGAAGAATACACAGGACACTTGCAAATTGTCCATTGATAAATGATGAATCTCGCCCTCTGTCATGCTGTAACTGCTCCTGCTTTTGTGTCTCATTGTGACTCCATCCAGGCTGAGGACATTCCTAACTGCATTCCAGTCCACTCACAACGCTGCACCCTCTAACACTGTCACACATACAGTATATTACCTGTTTCCTTGTATCTGTGTGTAAAATGGACAGACGTTGTTGGAATTGTATGATGTGTTCTTTTGTCTTGGCAGAAAGTGCTGTCAGAGATCCAGACAGAGAATTCACAGAAACTGAAAGACAGAGAGCAGGAGCTAAAAGACATGAAGATGATGATGGAGGTGGTGCAGGTTGGTCTACGGCAACATCCAGCTTTGAAATCTAAAATGTAATTGTTTCTGCAAACCACTGGTATGTGTAATTTGATTTTATGTATGATGAATCTATAAGTTTGTTAGTTTTGGGAAAAGATTGAGACATAGTTGTTATTGCATCAGACTTTCTCTGTGCGTTGTAATATGATACATTAAAACATGTTCATGGTCCCTAAAATAATGCAGTGTCCGCACAGCCCATACAAACCTTTCTGATCTGCTCATAATAATATAATGGCTTGGATGTACAGTATATACTGCTTTTCAAGTCTCCTTCCCAAAGCGCTTACATTGAATCCATTATTCATTCACTCCACATTCACTCTTGTGATAATGAGCATAATCTGTATCCGCAGCTGCCCTGGGGCAGCCCGACAGAAATGCATCTGTCAATCCGTGCCAACAGCGTCTCCGACCACCACCAAATATTCATCCATTCACATTCATACAACGCAGCTGAATCTGACTGTGGTTTGCCTTCTTCAGATTTGATGTCACATCTCCTGTCAATCACCTCAGCCTGAGGCTTTGCTCCGCCCATTTGAAGTCTGGGCTGGAGGTCAGCTCTCAGCATGGTTCACGTCACACCAGTCCCTCTCGTCTCATTTGCATAAGCCATAACCCGTGACGTCGGAACGGTCCCTCTGCGCAATCACTCCAACTACAATGAGGGGCAGGGAGAGACCAAAAACAGGATTTTTTTTCAGCCAAGGTTCACAGAGGGGTAAATAAATCAGCAAGGAAAACAACACTGAGGGATTTTGAAGTTTGAAAGAAGATTTATATCACCTGTAGGGTCCACTAACTTAAAATATTACACCAGAAAATGCACAATATATCCTTTAAAGTTTAAAGGATTTATTGTTTAAAGTTTAAACCAAGCTTCAGTGTCTTTCCCTAACCCTCTGCACCTTAACCCAATCATAAAAATCAGCTGGTAGGTATGATTGCAATATTGTAGTCAAGTCAATTTTATTTTTTTTATATAGCACATTTAAAATAACCTCAGTTGACCAAACTGCTGTAGAGCATCAATGACACAAATGCAATATGAATAAAAAACAATACATATAAAATCATTTTAAAAAATCACAATATATACAGTAAAAACATCCAATAAAACAGCGCTAGAAGCATGTAATAAAAACAGGCTCTATTCAGTAGTATTATACTGTACATGTATGTATAAACGGATCTTTTGGTTAATTATCTGGGGTTTGCAGAAATATAAAATGGTGATATTTTTACTTGGTGATGGGGTTGCTCTGCAGCTCCTTGGATGTATCAGACTTGAGGTTCTTCTAACATTTCACTGTATGTTCTCTGGATGTGAAGCGTTCCGCAGACAGGGTGCATGACGAGACGGAGCAGGCGCTGTCAGAGCTGCGGCGTTCAGTGGAGCGTCTGCAGGAGCTGCTGGAGGAGGTGATGGATCAGGCGAACCAAGAGAAGATGGGCCAGGCTCACGAGGTAGCAGATAACCTGGAGGCTGAGATCAAGGTGCTGAAGAAGAGGGATACAGAGATGAAGGACCTGGCCAGCAGTGAAGACCACATTCACTACCTACAGGTGTGTGAGATGAACTTGATTTATTTATTTATTTATTTATTAACGTTTCCTCACTTTTCATTGTCAGATTGTGTGTCCGAGACCTTTCAGATTCTAGATTCCCACCAGGACTCAACGTGGCCTGCTTTGTTTCAGACATACGAGTCCATGTGCAGTCCTCTGGAGTCAGGGGACCTGCCCAGTGTACAGGTCAATCCAGAAGCTTCTTTTGAGTCTATACGAGATGCTATCCTGGACCTCAGAGAAAAAGTGGAAGAACTGTGTAACCAGGAGTTGACCAAGATCACCAAACAAGGTCTAACACAAGGGTTTATATTTGCTTTTGGTATTCAAAATGTCTCCTCAAGTCTGCTTTTGTCATGTTTGATCATTTTCATCTTAAACTCTGTTCTTTTCCAGTGAATGACGTATGTCTGTTCACACTGGGAGATGGTAAGTTTTACATATTTTTCTTCATTGATTTCAATTTAACTGTGTTTTCAGAGCAAATAATTATCTAAGATTATCTGCGGGCTCTTCACACATCAGACTGTAGCCTTACGTTAAACAAGTACATTAACAAGATGGTTTCTGCAAGTTCTAAAAAGTCTTAACTTCATTCATTTCAATTTTCTAATAAATAAAGGTCTTCAAGGACATTAAATCATCCTCTATTTAAATTCCAGCAACCATAATTGTTCGGAATCTTGCATCTAATTAAATTTACCCAGCTCGTAATTTCTTTTTGTCTATGTAAACTATGTAATTGCACAGGGAAATCATCTGAAATTACACATTTCCGAAGTTAAATGTGCCACTAAACTTAATACTGCCTTCATAGTATTATTCCCTGTTTTACTTCATATTTTTCTCTATGTATACTTGCAGAAGTTGAATAAGAAAACAATGGTTTATGTGAAATTTAGCCTTAAGTACTCGAAACATTATGCATGTTGTAAAAGGTTTTAAAACGTTACATTTAAGAGGCTGACACCTGTCGACACCCTGAGTGAATTGAACTGAATGTTCTCCGTTTGTCTCATGCAGCCAACCGTGCAGGCCAGAAAGGAGGGATTTTCAAATGTGAGTCTGATATTATTTTACACGCTCATACACTATCGTAATACATAATTTTTTTTCAATCAATAAGTCATGTTACTCCCCCAAGGAAGCTGAAACGGCATCATTTCTGACACTATTTCCACAGTGTTTTCAGGTCTGGGTTCTCGCAGCACAAACAGCCGATCACCGGGTATGATCAGTGTTTTCTCTCCACAACACTTCTACCATCACTTCATTTTAAAAGTTATTTAAAGATCCATAATATACTGTATTTATTTTTCACAGCATCCACACCCAGTATCTCAGTTGGAGCGCGGAGTGGGGAGAGACGAGCACCAGGTAGTTTTTACTGATATGATGATGACCAAGTCGATTTACATTTATTTCTATTGCAGGTTTATAACAACAAAAAGTAGGTCAAAATCTGTGACTAATGTAAAACAAGTATAGCAGCCCATTTAATGGTTGCACGCAAAGTACTAAAACAAAAAGAGTTGGTTACATGGTACTGTCATGTTTTATTTTGCAGGTTTGGGTCTTAAAACTCAAGATGTGAGGAGCAGAGATGCACCACGAGGTAAGAATTACAAGGAATGTGTCATTCTTTGCCATAGCAGTAGTATAAACATTGTTATGGAAGTGTGATTAAAAATATTATTCCTTGTAGTAGACCGAGGAAACACAAGCTCACCCAGACCTCGAGAACGACAGAGAAGAGAAGAGAGAGTGTCAGGTATGTTTATGCTGTTTCCCGGTGCAAACGTTAAAAACTTCCTGGTTACTATGTCAGTTCTTTCCTCACTTCATCAGTCAGAAGTCTTAAGTCTTATGTAAATATCTTTTTCCATATCACCACAATCATGTTTAGCCAAGCTTTATTGTTTACAACTATAGCAGTACTGAAAGATGATGTGGGCTGATGAGTCCTGTACCTTGACTTATTTTGGCCTGACATTCAGTTGGTTTTGTCATTGCACAGTCTGCTCACGTGTCTTATCCAAGTTTACTAGATCCATGTCACAAAGTGTGGCTGACAGTAAATTCATAAAACTTAAAACTGCACAGTGTAGACAGTGTTTTTGCTTAAGAGGGCCAAGAAACATCATTGGCCACTTCATTAGGTACACTTGTTAATGCAAATATCTAATCATCACATTACATGGCAGCAGTTCAGAGCATTTAGGCATGTAGACACTGTCAAGATGAACTGCTTAAGTTACAACCAAGCATGAAAAATATGGAACCAAGGTGATTTACATGACTTTGAACATAACCTGGATTTTGGTGCCAGATGGGCTGGTCACAGTATTTCACAAATCACTGATGTATTGGGATTGCACGTATCCATCTGTAGGTTACTATACAGAGAACAGGCTGAAAAAAAGAAAATATCCAGTGAGCAACAGGTGACAGTAACTCAGACGACGACTCTGACAAGTACAGAAAAGCATTTATGGATGTACATGTCAAACCTTGAAGAAATGGACAACATAGTGACACTTCTGTCAGCTAAGAACAGAGAAACTAAGGCTCCAATTCACACGGACTCTGTAAAATGTTCTTTAGAAGACTGGAAAAATGTTCCTTTATCTCCTGAGTGTTGATTTCCATTGTGACACTTGGATGTTATGGTAATAACTAACATGAGCAGCATGAAGGCATGGATCCATCCGACCTTGTACAAACACTTCAGGCTGCAGTCGGTGGCACATTCTGGATCCTACTGTAACGGTGCATTGTTTAAATGCCACTCTACATGAGTACTGGACCGTCTTACGATAGCTAGAAGCTCCGACCCAGCAGTAGCAAGGTGTACCTCATGAGGTGGCCACTAATGTTTTGTTGTAATATGAGCATCCATTTTTTAGATCTTGGTTTGTTTTGCACTTGAGTCTGAATACTATGGCTTGACAATATCTTAAAAAGGAATAAATAAGCTTTAATACAGTACAGCGTTCTGTTGTAACCATACACACTATGTATATCACATTAATTTCACATGTTCCAAACAGTGAGGGAGACCAACTCAAGAGCCAGTCCCACTCCCAGCCGCAGAGAGTCCCATTCTCTTTGGAGCAGGTCCAGTCAGAGTCAGGCCCCTCCTGTTGCTGTTCAAGCCCAGAATCCAACCCCATCCCCAGCTCCGATCCCAGTCACCCCCGCCCCAGCTCCAGCCCCAGCTCCCTCTCCGCCAGCCCCAGCGCCAGCATCAACTGGAGGTAAAATATGCCTGTAGTTGAGGAATTAACAAATTACGCCCATGCTCACTTTCATTGGTTCTTCTTTCTTTCCTGGTTTCTGAATAATCAGGGTTCAGTCGAATGGCATCGATCAGCAGCCTGTTCCGCTCTCACCGCCGTGGCACGACCCCTGCCACGCCTGCTCGACCTGCCAGTCCCACTCCATCTGCAGGAGGAACCCCATGTGAGTCTATGCGCTCCTTACAAATCACAAAATTAAAGTAACCTGCATGGTTTGGAGGATGATCGAAGATGAAAAGATTTAACAATGATTATATATGTTAATGTATATTTGAGCATGCAAATACATGCTTATCCTTGCTTCTTTTTGCTGTTGTTGCAAATATCTAAGTTGCTTTAAGCAGGAAGCACATTTATTTATTCACTGAAAGAGAAGGCGCTTTTTGCTGAGACTGGCTGTGTGGATGATTGAGGCGGGAAATGATGAAAGAAATAAATATTAACAAGATGAGGTGAAAAACCAAAAGAGTGCAACTGGCTCAGCTTATTTTCTGTAGTCTGCTTTTCCCCTTGTTCATCAGCTCAAGTCATCCAAAAACTAATTAATTCATAAATAATTTCATCTGAAGCCCAGCCAGCTTGAAACCTGCCATGTGTAGGCGTTTTTCATCTTGTTGGAGCACTTGAAACTTCTCTTACTTGAAAGTTGCAGTTGAGAAATGTTCATAATGGGATTCTTGAAAAGCAGAAAGAGACGTTAAGAGAATTTGTCACCGGCTGATCAATGTATCATGCTGTATCTGCAGTGTTGAAGTCTATACAGTGAGCAATTTGTTCATATTTATAGCTCTTGATGTTTAGTTTTCAGTGTAATTTCCTGTTTAGTCATTATGGTGAGCTTTGTTTGACTGTTTACGTTTCCAGAGAGAGGTAAACTTCTGAGTCTGCTAAAATATCAGTGAAGTCATTAAAAGCAGAATCTTTACCTTCATCCTTATTCTCAATATCCTCTAAATATGGTTTGAATTTTAAGTAATTTTGAAGGTTTTATATATAAAGCAGATGCTTCCCGTTTCCCCTAAAGTCCACTTTCCATTTTTGTGCAGTAATTGTTTTAGGATCAAACATACAAAAGCCATGTAATGAATCACAGTTACCTCATGTCAGACATTCTGCCGTTAGATGCAACTCTTCATGTCAGACGTTTGGTAAGAAAACTCTCCAACTGTCGAACTCTGCAGAGAGAAATCAGATGTGACCGTGAATGAACACTGAAAAATATTTGTTTTGTACAGAGTGAGACAAGTATCCAAGGTTGTGTTCAGGCTTCTGAATGAAAACAACAAATTAATTATTGTCGTGCTCCCAATAGGGGGGATGTCGCCTGTGCCTGAAACGCCAACAGAAAGTAAGATGACTGCTTTTTATGTTACATTTCTCATTGTTATAGTAATTTGAACACAGACGAGTGAGTTTACATGCTAATTTTCTTATGTTTTGTCACTGGACAGTTAACCCGAGCCTCTTCTTGGACTCGCCCACTCCTGACTCCATGAGTCATGCTCCTACTTTCCCCGCATGTAAGTAAAAAGTGACATATGACTGCTTTGAGCACGGAATGATCTGAAAATGTGTCAGACAAATTTCAGCATATGTAAGAATGTGTGAAGATTTTCCTGTTTTGGCATAAAGTGATATAAGGTGTTTTTTTCTAGTGAGAGAAATTAACATTGACAGCATCCAGGCTCCAGAGCCAAGGACCAGAGATGAGTTCCTCACATGTAAGTCACAATCTGGAAAAAAAAAAAAAATAATAATAATAATCTTTCAGACATAAAATAAGAGTCTCGATCATTTTACTGCCAGCTATTACTTTTGATTACTACATGTACATTTTGCTGATCATAGTTACATGCTTTTAGAATTGTATGGTATCAATACTTTTTGTGGAGGCAAAGGATGTTTTTTAAAGTTTTCTAATGTTATTCTTAATATTATAAAAAAAATTTGTATAGTTAGTAAATGGACTGGCCTTCATTAACATGACACAGACTAGAATATAACAAAAGTAAGAGTCAACACTGCTGATATATTTGCACATGAAACAACCATTAAAAGTAAAATAAGTCTCAACTAAGACGACTTGGACATTTTGAGTATAAATAAAAATAAAATCCAAATACCACTGCTGCAATATTGTACCTTTCATATACATGTATTGTACTTTTTTTTTTTAACCGTCATTTTAAATTGATATTGTTTGTCAAATTAATGAGCTGTATAGTGACGCAGAATAACACTGATCATTCTGGCAACTACATTGTTGTTCAGGTTGTGCATCATCTCACAATTAACGTGTCCAAGAATATGTGGATAATTGGCTGTTTTCCCCTCCAGACTCTGTGAACTTGGCCCTCGACCCCAACACCGCTCACAAGCGGCTGGTGCTCTCTGAAGGCAACACCAAAGCTACCCTGCAGGGGGCAGCTCAGCCCTACCCTGACACTCCTCAGCGCTTCGATGGCTGGACCCAGGTCATATGCCAGAGCCCTCTGTACGCTCAGCGCTGTTACTGGGAGGTGGAGTGGAGGGGCCGGGGTTCTTCTCTGGGTGTAGCCTACGGGGCTCTGAACCGGAAGGGATCAGACTCCAGAGCGGGGCTCGGATACAACGCCCAATCCTGGACCCTGGAGCTGTCCGACACCTGCTGCTCAGCCATGCACGACAATGAAAAGAAGGACATACCGGTCTTTTACTCCCCCCGTCTGGGCATCTACCTGGACCTGTCAGCAGGGATGCTGGCCTTCTACAGCGTGGCAGAGAGCATGACACACCTTCACACCTTTCGCGCTAATTTTACACAACCGCTTTACGCTGCCTTCGGGGTGGGCAGTGGGGTCGGGGTGGGTTTGGACTTTGCTCTTGGTCAGTTCAGTTTATGTTCAGATAGCATTAAAATCTGCTCTATTTAAGGAGGCAAAAATGTAATAATGATGACGATATTTCGTCACACAACACTAGACTGTTACATACTGTCTTTGTTTTGACAAATCTTGAATATTCAAACCTACAAAAACTGGTTCCGTGTTTATTGGGACATGGATATTCAAGACATAATTCATCACATTTAATCTAAGTTCAAATAAACCAGTGAGTCACTTGCTTTGTCTCCATTGCTTTATTTTAAAAAAAAAAGAGGCAACTGAATAATAGCCATGAGTTTACAGGATTGTGACTTTGAGTCAAAGGGCATTTTATAATTCAGCCAGAACTGAATCTCCTGCTGCCAGTCCCATCTACAGAGTGAATATTACAACTACAAATAACCCAAGATATGAACAGTCTGAATGTGCCTTCATTCTGTTGTCATCCTCCTACATGAACCTGAGGCTCTTCTTCAAATGTTAAATACAGTTTTAGTTAATTATCACAAAATGCATTACCTTAACAAGTATAAGCCAGATAATTAAAAAACAAAGCAGTTTTAGCGTAAATGATTTCCCTTATGTAGGCGTTCACATATGGAAAACACAAAACTGCTACACATATATTAAACTCTTATGACCAAAGCTTAGCCAACATTAGTGACAGGCACACATCCTAAACTGAGCATTAATATGTTACAATTAATGTACTTCAGTCATGTCAGTAAAACAAAGGTTAAAATGTGAAAGTGCAATAACTAAGTGGGTGAGTCAGGCTGGATTTACAAACATCAGCAGCCCTCATGGTGCAAAGTTCAGGATCAACCTGGGGTTCAAAAGGTGAAGCGCACTCTCAGCTTCCTTTAAGCTAAACATGCATGTGCTTCTCAGCCTTCAGAATGGGCCAGACAAAAAAATAAACATTCATAAATAATAAACCTGAATGTGATGAACACCTTCAGTCATGTGCCAGTGGTTTTCCCTCTTTTATGCTGAACCTGAATGTCCCATGGGCCTGAGAGAAGAAATGCGTCGGCTGAAAACTCAAATGATCTCTCCAATTGGCAGCTGCGGTGAAATGTTTTTATTCAAGCTGTGATCAACTAACCCAAACTCCGAATCCCACTGAGTGCAACTGATATATACAGTACAAACATGGCTTAAAACTGGAACACAAATCAGAACAGTGCTGGCTTCTACGTAAGGCTTCTGACCAATTAAACACACCAGACCTGGAAAAAAAAAGGCTGTAAAGAGGCCCTTTTTCCTTGCATCCTTTTGCTGATTTGATACCCAGATTCCCTCAGGCTGGCCCCACCTGCTGGCCGGACAGGTGCATGCTGGGACCTGCTGAGACATGTCATGCAGACACACGCTTGCAGGGAGGGGGTGGGGGGGACGGAAAGGGGGCATGGCACATGGGCCACACATCCGTGCAACAATAGTGAAATCATTACCGTAATATAATACTGGCATGGTAGAGGCCTTGTCTATGAGATTAGCCTGGCAGTATGGCGCCTTCTAATGCAGTTTGCCGTTATAGGACAGCTTCCTCCATTTGTAATCAAAGTTGAATCTCTTCTCTTCCGAATGTAAACATCATTATGCTGATGACCTGTAACTTATTTTAATGGGAAAGTTCAGTTAGCAAACTCAACTAGCGTTCAGCAGTTTGCCTAAAACTAAAGCTTTTCCAACGCACTACAGGGCAAGCCCTTTGTACAATCAAGACTCTGGATGCTCAGTCTCTTCATACCTTCTCTTTTTCGCTCTCTTCCTACATGAATAAACATGCAGAGACCCTACCTCAAACACCTCCATCTTAACTGTCCCACTCAACTTCCTCAAACCCTCTTCCACATACATGTTGCCTGTTCTTTCACTTCTGAACATCCAGAGCCTCACTGGACAACTACAGAACCTAGTTATGACTATTACTGAAAAGGTACCGAGAGCTGAATCCACAGGCTAGCTAAGGCCTTTATATCTAGCATCATGGCAAACATCTGCACACAGACACTGTGGTATCGCTAAAAACAGTCAGTTCGATTCAATTGTGCTTTAAAATTAAGTTGTAAAAATGAGGGACTGACAGAGGCTTTAACTGCATTCCTCAAAGGCAGAAAAGAGGAAGAGGGTTTGGAAGGTTCTGTTTTAGTCTGTCCACCTCTTCTACTCAGTGTTTGGTTGAACTTGAGGGGACACTGGAGACAGAGGTAAGTTTCCGTCGCGGTTCTTTGAGATTCCCCCAGGGCGGTGGAGGGAGGTCCAGAGAGGTGGGATGGGGAAGAGGATGCATCGGATTACTCGTAGACTTGTGCGCTCTGGCACCGATCATGGCTGGGAGGCTCTGGTTGCGCCTCAGGCCGTCCAGCAGGCTCCCTCCACCTGCTGACACAAATGTAGCAGAATCCTGGCATGCCACCCCAGCACTGGATTTGGGACCTTGGAGCACCTTAGTGAATCCAAGCCTTCGGAGCCTCTCCACAAGGCCCACGTTAACCAGGTCAGTCCTGGCACAACCAGGTTTCAAAGAGAAGGCTGGGATTTCCTGGGATGGACTTGGTAAGTCGGGGTGTGGAGCGCGGCCCAGATTCAATCCATAAACGTCCTGGAGGAAGAGCTCGGCTGGCCGTGAAGCAAGGAAATTATCGGCTGGCTGTTGGCGTGACTCCATGGACACAGGAGACGGAGCCGGTGAATGAGAGGGGGAGTTGGGAGGTGTGCCTGGGAGAAGGCGGAACAGGGGCTGCCGAGAAGTAGGTTTCGGGGATGGAGGTGGGGTGTCACTGGAGACTTGCGCAGAAATACCCTTCTCCAGGACCAGCTTAGCAAGGCCGCTAGGGGCTGCCGGAGGACGCCGAGGGGGGAAAGAGTCACCAAGGCTAAGCCTGCAGGGAGTCACGGGAGTACTGGGACCCGTCCTCATGGAACTGGGAGTGTTGGCCAAGTGTGACGACTGTGAACTGACAGAAGTTGAGAAAAAGATTAGGAATCTGCAGGGTTTGAAAAAAAGTGACCTTTTAATACTATTATGAAATAATGTTTAGAATAGTCTCAGAACTTTTTTCAAATTCATAGTGAAAAAAATATAAACGATATGAAGGAAACTCCACAAAATACATGAAGAATCAGCATGAAGAAAAATAACTAGTTTGCAGGAATTTGGCTGCAGAAACATACTGTATGAGATGACAGCACATTTGCTTGTCACCTTACAGTTGTCTTTTTTACATCCAATGTAACTTGAGTGCCTGGATACTCTAATACACACTTCAACACATTACCTAGTGTCCTCTGATAAGTTCTGAGGAGGCTGTACAGTTTTACTTTACAGTTGTACTTTTGTTGGTGTCAAGTTTGTTTTTTTCCCCCAAAACCACATTTAAATTTGATCTACAGTGTGACTTAATATTGCAGTTAAGTTAGCATTTAATTGATAGCATTTAAGAGATTCATAGGCAGAAAATTTGGCTGCAGAAACATAAAAAAAGAACCTGATGCCTCATGTCATTGTACATCTCAGGTATCTTCAATCTTCAATCCCTGCTATCTTTGGAGTCTATGATTGGAAAGCCAGTTTTCATTTCCTCCTACCTTGGAGTGACCTGTGTGATGTCGCTAGGGTGCAGAATGCGACAGGTCGTGAAGGTGTAAGTGGAGAAAGTGGAGCTCTGACACTTTCCTGGATTTTGCACTGAACAAACAACCAGATGAAAAACACCTTAGTTTTAATGTACACTGATCTTATAACACTTCTCGATATATAGCAAATAATTTACCAGAAGAAGGTGCGGCTGTTGACACTGAGGTGCCAACCTGATTAGACTGAATTGCTGCTGCAGAGGCTCCTGGAATGGGCTGAGGTGATGCATTAGACTTCTCTCTGGTTTGACTGGGACCAGGTGTCAGGCACAGATCAGGTCTGAGGGAAGATGAGGATGAAGGGAGGGTTGAGGAGAGAGGTGAGACGGGCATTGCTGACACAGCCTGCTTCCGGTCTTTTCTCTCCTCTGGTGTTGACGAGCAGCGAACTTTGAAGGTGATACCGCCTTCCTCTTCCTCATCGTCCTCCTCTTTACCCTGTTCTGCTGCCCCCTTCTCCAGGACACCAAAACTTCTCTCTCTGTGCTCTTCAAGCTCCTCGTCCTCTTCCATGTCAGACAGGTGGTACACAGCGTCCTGAGCCAGGGGGCGGAAACCCTTTGTCACTACTCCAGGGTGAGGGTCCAGGATGGTAGCTAGGTGTGGTTTTGCCAGTTGTTGCCAGTGGTGGAGTGTCAGTGATCCTAAAAAAAAGGAATGAATTCATTCTTTTAAACTGATTAACGCTATTTTAATAATCAACTCATTTGAAACTTTACTCTTAAAGGCTGACATAAAAAAAAAAAATTGAATTGTATTGTCTGTTTTACAACACCACTAGATGAAACAAGTACTTAGAAGTGAGCACAGGTAAGAAAATAAGAAATACACATCTTACAAGTAATTTTTACCTTCCATGGGCTTTACAATCTGCAGCTTCTCTGGAAGAAATGTCTTAAAAACACTGGAGCTGATGGAGAGCTCAGACAGGTTAGAGAAAGATGACCTTGCACTGCCCATCGGTGTGCAGCAGCTGCTGCTCTCCCCATTTGCCTCCACCAACGCCAGAGCCTGGAGCTTCTTCTCACGCTCTGCCTGGAAGAACTGCCGCTCACAAAGGAAGTTCTGCCGCCGTAGAGAAAGCCGATGCAGAGCTCTGGTGAGGTCGTTGCCACCGGGTGAGCCAGGCTGACCCATTTTCACCTCATCTCTGCAAACATATAGCTTCATTAGTAACCACAGACAGTATTACAGCCAATATTTTCCTCTACACATACTGGAATGCTTGTAAAGTACCCCTGGGCAGACTGGAAGGGCTGTGCGGTCATAACCAAAGAACTTTGTCCTGAACCAGGAATGGGAGGTGTAGCTGAGGCTGCCCTCGCTGCCGCTGCCTTGACGGAGCGAACTGTTTGGAAGACTCGCTTCTGGGAAATTCTGCAGAGGGGGACAGAGGAAGAAGCCACATTACATCAGCATAATATACTAAGATCCCACTGCCTGGTGCATTAGAAGTACTGGGAGAAGAATCAAGTTGTGCAATGAGTCCATCTAGTGGAGAAAATTCTAAGTGTTGTCAAAAGGGAGAAAAATCTTAACTAAACCAGTGCTGCCAACTAATATACCTTCAATGAAGAGGAGCTGATGTCACAGAACAGACATTAATTCAGAGTATTCCAAGACTGGTTGCTCTGCACTTTTTAAGAATAAAAAAATTAAAGGGATTTTAAAAGCACTCAAATGTGCAGGTGAGGCGAAACAGTCTAATGCCGTCGAGAGAACAATCACTCTTGTCGTAATACAGCTAAATTTTTTACATTGTCTGACCTTTGGTCCTGGAAAGCAGTCTCTTCCTCCACACTCAGCTCTCTCCTCATGGTGCCCTCAATCTCTGCAGCAATGGAGTCCTGTATATGCAAGACAACAAGGTGAGGTGGCATTACATACAAACAACATGCAACCATTTTTTACACTAAAACTTGGCAGCAAATGTGAAGATCCTTGTTGCTGCTACTTTATCGTCAAGGTGTTTCTCTCACCATGGGATAAAGGCCGTAGGAGAGATGCCTTCGCATTCCAGCAGATGGAGTGTTTTTATTGCGAAGTTCTTTAATCTCTTCTTGCGACTCATGGAGCATCTCGACACACTCAGCGTTCCTCTCTGCCAACTCGTTGAGCTGCAAAATACACCCAAATAGTAGTTATTTAAGTGACTAGGAACTTGAGTCTGTTCATTCAGAAATTCCATAAATGACAAAAACAGTACTGTTTACAAACTGTTATATTTGTGTGTGATGCTGTACCTCTGCTGTTAGCTGTCTCTGAGCATCTTTGGAGGCCTGCAGGTGGATCCTCAGCTCTTCCTTCTCGAGAGCCAACTGCAGGGAAACAACACAGGCAGGGCTAATACAGTTACTAAAAACTAAGACTATCTGAAAATGGCAGTGAAAAAAATAATTTTGTTAACCAAATGTCATTAACTGCATTTCAGGAAATGACAGTACTATAAACTGTTAAGAGTACTTTTGAAACGACAATATCTCTGTTCTGTCCACACCTCTTTAACTCTGTGCTGTAGCTCCACAATCTGCGAAAGCAGCTGAGCAATTTCCTCCTGATGTCTGAGCAATTCTTCATTCTTCTGAGACAGTTCATCTGTTAGAGACACCATCTGGCTGTTGGACTCACCTGAAACACAGATGCACAAACTTGCTAAATGTAGAGGACTTGAGAGTATACCTTTGGAATGTAAAGTGTGTGATTTGACTCACGAAGCTCTTTGACACAGTCGCTGACCAGCTGCTGCTCCTTCTCCTCATAGGTGATTGTGTCTCTCTTCAACTGGCATGCCTGAAAATTTGTGAAATGTTACAGGCCACATACTACTGTACACTTTAACCACATAATGAATTGCTCTAACTTTGTGAAAACCTCTTACCTCAGACCTCAGTACCAGGTTCTCCTCCTCCAGCTCCTGCAGTTTGCTCTGCAGAGACTCCAGCTGGCTGAGTGCAGCTGCGGCCGTGGTCAGTGCCCCTGGTGGCGGAGGCTGTCGCAGTGGCGTGGAGACACTAGAGTCAGTCTCGCTCTCCTCTGAGGCGCTGGCCACCATCCGAAGCAACTCGTCTTTCTTGCTGAGCTCATGCTGCAGCTGGTGAACCTGGTCCGTGTGGAAGGTACAGCAATCATCCTCTATTCAGAATTTTTCTCTTGTCTCCATGTTCTCCAAGTTAAGTCTAAGATTTTGAAGACTGTTATGAATGCAATGTAATACCTAGTTGTTTGTGTTGAATGGGTTGTGGCAATGATGTGAACACTAACAGGACATCAGAACACTAAATGATGGCAGGTCTTTGTTGGTTCATTTTTATAGTACTTTAGATTTTAAGTATTAAGAGTAAGTGTGTTGCTTTCACAGAAGGCCTTGCTGATCCTGCACTTAGCCATGTTAGATGAAAGGAATGTTAATAGCAGTAGGTTGTCCTTTTGTTACTCTACGATCAATATATTAATCAAGGACAAACTGTACTTTAAATCAGCCTGTATGTGTTCAGATACCTGGTCCAGGGCCTGTGCAAGCTGGTCTTCCAAAGCCTCGTTGCGTTCCTGCAGTAAGTGGTTCCTCTGCAGAAGGGACTGACCAATCCGAGCCGCCAGCTCCAGGTCTCTGTCTCGCTGACACAGTAAGAACACAGCGCACACAATCAATTAAGTGCTGCTGTTGAGTGGAAAACTAAGTTACCAACACAGGAATATTTTGCAAATGTGAACATATTCTGTTTTACCCCAATTCACAGTACTGTATTCCTAAAAAAAAAAAATTGTCTGGATGGTTAACGGAAATAACCATTAAACCACTATTACTGCTTAAGTTTTTTGAAGTAGTGGCAAGCTTGTTCAACTATGTGAAAGGTCTCCTTCACCTTCTAGAAGAGCTCAGTGTTGCAATTTTGACTCATACTCAAAAACCTATGAATATAAGTATTTCATAATATTAGTAGTACTGTATTTATAAACACAAGAATTTCTCCCGACCAAAAACTCGGCTTTTCTTTTGGGTCCAAAGTCCAAAAAAGCTCCTAAAACTTGAATAACATGTCTTACCTGGACAATGCTCTATTAGAAATTAAATTGAATCTGCACTATCTATGTAGGTTATGTTGTTTACTTGACATAATACATTGTGACACACCTGAATATATTGGCGTTAGTGTGGATATAAACATAGTAAATGATGAATAGGATGCCCACCTCGGCCAAAAGGTGTGTGACCACATCAATGTCATTGTACGTCCTGGTCATCTGTTCCACGCGGTCGGCACTGAGGACTGGACAGACAGAAGCCTTAACTTTTAGGAAACAACCCACCGTGCTCACACACACACGCTCATGCAACATGTGCCATCAGAGACCATCGTGCTTAAATACAGAAGAAACGCCACATCCCTTTCAACATACTTCTATAGTATGCCAGATCTGATTATACAGTACTCAAATGAAATGTTCTGACCACAAGCAACACATGCTGCCATTTGCTTCAGTTTTACTCACTTTGTGACTATTTCTTAGCAGTTCATCAGCAGATTTTTTTACCTGCCTCCAACCGAATGCCAGGAAACATTTCTGATGTCACACCAAGTCCTTTGTGATACTGATATGGCTGCTAGTGGTCTGACATTAATGAGTCAGACCACTGACTCATGGTCTGACCCTATTCCACACACACACACACACACACACACACACACACACACAATACAATACATTACTACAAAAGCTACGGACTGTTTAAAGCAGCAAACAGCAGATCTATACTAGGCAAGTCTCATGTCTGCTGTCATCTACACGCAGAAAGCAGAGAGGGGCTCCAGGTCTGCAGCTCTGGTGTATGTCCAGAGGACAGTTAAGACCTGGACCGAAGCCCCTCTCTCACACTGGAACTAAAGGAAGAGGTCAGAGAGCAGAACAAGCAGATAGAAGGAGAAGGATACCTTTGGAGAGGCTCTGAGAGCCAGCATGGGAATAAGAGGAGGGCTCCAAAGCAAGATACGCTGGAGACGGAGAGAGAGAAAAGAGGGGAGGGAAACAAGTTCAAATAGCATACAAGCAGTCTGCTTGTCCTGAGAAAGATGTGACTTCAGAGAAAGACTAGAAAGGAAAGCGAAAGAAGCGGAGTTTGTGAGCTGTAGCTTTAATAAACCAATGTCATGGAACATTAGTTTGAGAGTCACAGGATCTACACATCAGTTCACTTCACTTTCATTTGCACCTGAATGGGAGTCACCAGCGCTGCGCCGCTCCCTCCTTCACCTGTTTAAAAAAAAGTGGCAATGCTAATTGTTACGTCGTTGCCTCTAACAAAAGAAGAAACCGACTGAAATGGAGAAAAGCTCCAGCATTTGCACCCCCATGTGGACAAGCAAATTGTAAAAAAGTACAAAAAAAATTTACATTTTTAGACAACATCGCATTCCTGTGGGTTGAGTTTTTTTTTTTTTTCACATTTACAGTACTGAAACAAACTCAATTTCTACAAAGATTATGTGTAATGAGCAGCTACTTGAATAGATTACTGGAGTGTCATCCAGTAATCTGAGGCCCACGGTGACCTGTGGATGTGTACACTGCACTTCCCTCCAACAACCAGTGTAGAAGTTAAATATAGCATTAGCCCATGAAAGCTATCTTTGTCACACACAGGAAGACAGACCTTTATGTTACTGGATAGCATCCATATATGCAAGTGTCGTTCAAGACATGATTATGCCGATGGCCATATTTAATACAAACATAGTCCCATAGTTACTAGTGCAGAAAGTCATGATAAGGTACAGAATAACGAAGTTCAAATTCATATCACTTTCTTATTGACTGTTGACTGCTGGGAACAATACACAAAACAGTACAATAGTCAAGTGGTGAACATTGTGCTGTTAAGAAACACTGGAGGTTTAGATTCATGGGCAATCGGGCCTTTGACAGCTGGCACACCCTGGATTTAGGGTTACTACATACTTTCACTTTTCTGATTTAAAAGACGGAAGCTCTGTTTACAACTACTGTAACTAGTGGTGAGAGAAGTAATTATTACCAAGCAAAACCCGAGTGCAGACAGACGACACAAAAACCAAACACTTACCTTCCGACTCCACTAGTGTGTCACTGATTAACAGCATATGTATCCCTTATTTTATCCTGAACTTATCACTGTCATACATGCCATCCAACTGGACTTCCACCTCCACTGTTACTCAATTTTATTACAGTGTTGCTTGATAAGAGATTATAAGCACACCTCAGATTTTTTCCCATTACATTATTTAATCACTGCATCTGGGAAGCAGAAGCCAGGACACATTCTATTCATGAAACAAAGTTCTGATTAGTTGCAATCTGACTGTCAACTCATCCTACTAAAAAAATTGGATATGAGGAACACAGCATTAGGACTCAGTTGCATGTCAGTAAAATGTACTGTAATGTGCATTAAACTGCACTTTTGCCTGCTCTAACAGCATTTCTATCTGTTTCAGGCAGCTCACTGCTCTGATTTCATAACACGACTCAAAATCTGGATACCGGATATATTAGATACTTGTATCATGATGGAGGAGTCCTGAATTATTAATGACAGATCATAATACACCACAATCCTCAAAGTGTTTGCACACACCTGCTATATAGAGGTCATGTTTTCTTTACAGTAAGCAGATGTGTGTATATTAAAATGCCTCTCTAAGTGCATTAGATGCTATTTATAGGGTACTTGTGTGTTCATCTGCAGAAGTGGAGCAAATGTATCAGTGAACAGCAATCTAATGCCTCCACTGCCCTCACTGTAGCCTCTAACAAATGTGTGTGTGCCAGTGCAAATTTACACACTGGCCAAAGTGTTCCCTCTGTTATTTTAATACAGCTTTTGGGAAAACTTCTGCCTTTGTTTCACATTTATTGCTATTAGGGTCTTAAATGTATTTAAACCTGAGGTTAATATGGTCAAACACATGTGGAATATGTTATAGTATATAACATTACACCTTGTTTGCAGTGGTGGCAATTTATTTGCAGCTAAATGAATACCGGAATAGAACAGTCATTATATACCTTCCTTAAAATATCTGTTACACTTTCTGTAGGAAGTTAATTCACTGTAGTTCCAGTCTGAATGAGCTTTTCTTGCTTTATGCTCCTCTTCAAAGTCTGAGCAGCAGACCCACAGTAGGTCAAACATGAATAAAAGATGCCATGTCATAGACGGTGCCATTTGTACACTGAAGCAGATGCCACGTCATTTTCTTGACTATGTATACTGGTATTTTCAAAAACGAAAACAAACTAAAATACCAAATTCATTAATCAACTGTTTAACACGAAATACAGAAATCTGTGTATTGCATCCAACAGAAACTGTGCATACCAGAACTAGCTCAAATGTAAACGCAGATTCAAAGTTGCCCATTTCCTGTTTTTCAAGGCTTCTGCTGAAACTAACACACGCATACAGCACATGCACATTCCCCCTCCTTCCTGCTCTGCCGTCACGATCTGACTGACCTTGCAGACGTGACTCTCCTGCAGTCACATGAGCTCACATTCCCATCACACACACACACCAAGTCCAACCATCCTCTGCTCACCTTCCACTGCAAAATAATCGCAAGTGTCCTCATTGTGCATGTTTAAAAGCGGCATGGCGTCTCCGTTGTCCTGTCTTCCCCCGGGTCTGTCTCTGTCCTGTGACTCTTGCCCTGGCTTTCAATTCAGCTCCACTTAACTCCTGAATTCCTCTCTCTCTCTCTCTCTGTGTCACTCACATTTAAAGTTGTCTAGGACTTACACGTACACAATAGCAACCCCCACGGCAAATAAAATCCACAGTAAATCCTGTGTTTTTAATTGAAAAGGATGCGAGGAATAGAATTAATCCCTCACACACACAAACACACCATCTGCTCATTGGTGTCATCACAGGCTCAACCAATCAAAAGACACAACAACAAACAAATGCAGACACAGTGAAGTTACAGTTTTAACTGTACAACTGACCCGACAGCCTTACAAATCACTCAATAACAAATATTTCATTTAAATGCAGGCGGACACCACTTACTCATGTAGCGAAAGGTCTCCTCCGCCAGCATGGGGGAGATGGAGCTGTGCTGGACCGGCTCCTCATCAGTAGGAGAGCAGCTTGGGGAAACCACCCAGTCCTGGCTGTCCGACAGGTAGACCGACCCGGAGCCGGCTGAACCGGAGCCCAGCGAGCCAGAGCCATAATGTCTCCCGCTGCTGCCCAGCCCTTCATCTAATGATTAGTCAATAAGTAGGGTCAGTATTGGTGAGTGAGTGAGTTCCGTCTTTAAACTTCCTGCTTGTAATCGAAACATCTTCATCCTGAAATTTCAACATCTGACAAAAAGTAGAGCCAGACTTTTATTGACCAGTGAGACATCACTGACATTTGCCTTTTTTTGCTGAACACATACAGGAGCGTTTTTCATTCAAACTATAAGCATCTTGTGAATTTAAGTTGACTTAAGACTCAATTTGAATTATGCATTTTATTGTTGAAACTACAAAGTACACTACCTACATTACACAGGCATTATATTTGAATGATTAATGCAGAAATATTAATTGACGTACTTCACAATTATATACAGACATGGATA
>JAQQAE010002252.1:0-22794 GCA_029823295.1 Pseudamia nigra
GGCAGGCATCTGTTATGGACGAAGAACACAGGGAAATGAAGGTATGTATTTCTAATGGAGAGGGGGGTCCAAACCTACATGGCCCTCTGCTTGAAACCTGAAGAAGAATGTTCAGCTATCAGTGAGTTACCTCAAGCTGAAGCGCACTTGGGTTCTGCAGCAGGACAATGATCCAAAACACACTGGCAAGTCTGCGTGTGAATGGCTGTATGCACCATGTCTGACATGGTGACTGTATGTCTGATCAGGGTCTGCTGGCTGTGCTGCAGACAAGGGTGAAAACTAAAGGTGACAAAGCATTTGAAGCTGTGGCACCCAAAATGTGGAACACATCTTTTTAAAACTGAATTTGGATGACTTCGTCTTTTATGTTTTTGTTGTGATTTTATGTTCCTTACAGTGGTTTTATTGTTTTTTTTTCTTCTTGTAGCCTTTGGTTGTAAAGCATTTTGTGGTTTTTATCTTGAAAGGTGCTATGGAAATAAAACTTACTGCTTACTTAAGAAAAACAAAATGAAGACTTTAAGTGGGCTAGTAGAAGTCCTGACCTGAATGCAATTGAGATGCTGTGGCATGACCTTAAAATGTGGTTCATGCTTAAGAATCCTCTAATGTGGCTGAATTACAACAATTCTGTAAATATGAGTGGGCCAAAATTCCTCCTCAGCACTGTAAAAGACTCATTACCAGTTATCGCAAATGCTTGAGTGCAGTTGTTGCTGCCCAACCAGTAATTTGGTTACGGGGGCAATCACGTTTTCACGCAGGGTGGTTGGATCACCAAATTACCTCATGAACTAATTATATTACTACATATTAATATGCAAATTAGGTCATGGTTACCATGGTATCCTTTCCTCCCAAGAGATGCACCCAAAGGTTTGGTCACTCTGGTCCTAGGGGTTGCGGAGATGTTAGTAGAAATGTTGGGATGGATGGAAGCATGGAAGTACAGATGGATGTCTGGTGACTGTTTCCATATCCCACTTTGGGACTTATTGGCCTTGGCAGGGGATAATAAAGTTATAGACATGTAACTGACACCAAATTGTAGTGGAACGTCCAGATACAGACTGACGGAATGGTAATCGCAAACCAACTGGGCATTGTGGTGGTGGACAAACAGTAAGGGAAAGCCAAGTGCCCAGTGTTTGACATCGCAATACCAAGTGATGGCAACATAGGGAAAAAAGAACATGAGAAACTAATACGAGGGGTTCAGAGAAGAGCTGGAGAAGGCCTGGAGGTTGAAGGCATCAGTGTTGCCGGTGGTCACTGGAGCACTCGGGGCAGTAACCCCTAAACTGGAGGAGTGGCTACAACAGATCCCAGGAAAAACATCCGACATCTCAGTCCAGAAAAGTGCAGTTTGAGGAACAGCAAAGTTGCTACCCAACACCCTCAAGCTCCCAGGCCTCTGGTAGAGGACCCGAGCTTGGAAGATTGAAACCACACATGGAATTTTTCATATATACATGTATATAGCCAAATGCTTCACCCTGAAGCTGTTCTGATGGGCTGTAGACTAACATTACACAATCAAAAGAATATGTATCATGTGAAGGTCAACAGAGTTTAGAAGACCTTGATAAAATTCATAAATGGACATGACAAACAAAATTACAATGACAGTTATGAATCGCAACTGTTGCCACATCAGCAAGTTCTGTTGCCACATCAGCAAGTTCAGCACAATACACAGCTTAAATCATAGATAAGCAAGGTGGAATATTAAGCTTTGTGAGAGCACATGATGGAAACTCTGAATGAAATATGTGTAAACAACCTCTTCATAAAACACAATCTTACGTGATGCAATCCATCCAGAAGCTCTAGGCTCTTATCCCTACGTAGCATCCAAATCCTCTCCCTTTTTGCTCATCCTCTCTAGTTTATCTTTTGCTCTGCTCCTCCCCTTCCTGTCCTACACACCTCCTCCTTCCACTTTCTCCATTTTTCCTCTTCTTCCCCTCAACCCCATTCGTCGGCTCCCACTGTATGTCATGTGTGATTTTAATTACTCTCCCCTCCCCATGTAAAGATCTAAAGGCTCAGCGGGGGGCTGGAGATTGAGGAAGGATAACACGAGGAAGAAAGGAGTACTTGGGGGAAGGGGGCGTATCGGAGCAGGGGTGTGTTGCTCGATAATTAAACATTGATTTAGGATGATGATGAAAATGGCAACAAGGCGGCAAACAAGGGGTTTCAGGTTAGACTGTGCTCGGCATTCTGCTGAGCTCTGCAACTATCTGCAAGGCGGAAGCAGGCAAGGGGAAGTAAAGATAAAAACATGGGGATAAAGCAACCCAAAAAAGACAATAGAAAGGAAAACAAAAAGAATAAAAGGAACAGACTCAAAAAAGCTCTTAAGAAATAGACTTAAAAATGTGGGACTAGAAAGAGTAAAAAGCACAGTCAAGGCGTCTGCTGTCTTTGAACTTAACCTCTCGCATCATACTCATTAATTCTGCATCTTCTACAAATACAGTCTGTACCACTTAAGGAGTGTGTGTGTGTGTGTGGGGGTGTGTGTGTGTGTGTGTGTGCGTGCGTGTGTGTGAGGACAGTCATTTGTCGTTAGGCCTATAAGCTCATAGTGAATCATTTAATTAAACAACAATGGCCAGCAGCAAACTGATTGCTTATTCCCACCAGTGAGTGCTGTGATATGCATATGTGTTCATCGATTATGTGCAGTAATTAGAACTGGATAGATATGTTTGTTTTGTGATTGCGTAATATGTGGCCTATATAATTCTATAATGAATTATCTTTGTTGCTCTACATCAGGGGTGTCCAATCATTGCCACAAAGGGCCGAGACACTGCACATTTTCTTTCCAATCAGTTTCTTCCTCAGGTGATTTCACTGAGTTCCTTCCCACTGATTACACTTCAGTGAAAACACCTGCTTTAGTGAGTGGCCGGAAAGAAAACCTGCAGTGTCTCGGCCCTTCGTGGCAATGATTGGACACCCCTGCTCTACATGTTAAAAGGATGATGTATACACAATGATTTTCTTCAATATTGCAATGGTTTATTCTAAATGTTAGAGCTGAGATGTTACACTGAACCGATTGCAGTTTACTTATGTTCACAATGTAATTTTACAATATAAGTAAGTATGGCATTAATAAACGTAAGCCAACGAGGCCAGACTAGGGGATGAAGTGTCTGAGGAGCCACCGACAAACAGATTGATGTTAGGGGCAAATCTTTTTAGACACTAAATACTATGTCCTGCTTTCCCTAAATGGATATTTTCTGTACTGTAAAATATCCAGTAGTGTTGTAGTCGGAAAAATAAATGTGCAGTCTGGAAAATTCTGTTCAATCAACAGATAATTTCTTGGAATGATTGTAACCATTCAGTGATGACTGGTACAATATCAGTTTTATTAAGTCAAAATTAAATCATATTAGTTTTTTAAGAGACCCAAAGCACCTTACACTGAATCCATTATTCATTCACTCCACAGTCACACACTGATGGTGGTAAGCCACAGCTACTCTGGAGCAGACTGATGGAAACATGGCTGCCAATCTGCACCAACAACCACCAAACATTCATTCTGCAAGCAAGGTGGGTGAAGTGTCTTGCCCAGAAGGACTGGAATGGAGCGAGGTTTGAACCACCAACCCCCTGATTGTTGGACAACCCACTCTATCTCCTGCGCTACTGCTGCATTGAAGGTAGATTAAATACATTTAATATGAGAATCAAAGATACTAGATAGAAACAGTAGTGAAACTCCCCCATGTATGAAGAGGTCTTGTCAAAAAATCCACTTTACGTTGTTAATGATTCAATCCTTGAATTAGCAAAGGGATTACAAAGCAATGACTCAATTACAGTATAAGAAATTAAAATTAATCTCAGTAATCCAGAGAAGAAATTAAACAGGTGATATGTTGGATTAAAAAAGAGATACAGTGACTACAGAGACACACATTTGGCATATTTCTTTCTTTTATTGCAATATTATGTGATATATTTTTTTCTATGAGTTCTGATTAATATATTTCAGATCTATATTCATTTTTATGTGAACAAATTAGTCTGTTTCCAGCCCTTCTCCACAAAAATGAAAAACAAAAATAAGTATACAGTGTTATAAAATATGTAACACTCAACCAACCTTTCCCCTTTCACTTATGTCCATGTTACTCTGACCTGTTTCATTCACAGTGGTTTAGTCACTTGACTTATTAAGTGCATCACGTTGTGGTGTAAGATTGTTCAAATAGAACCTGCATGTAGCCTAGGACTAACCCTAGAGTCCTTCCAGAGAAGCAGAGAAAAATAAAAAAAAATCCTACGGAAATTCAGACAGTAAACTCAGACAATGAATCCAACACAGCCCAGCCTGGAAGCATTCAACCCACAATGTATTGTGCCATTGTGAATGTGCCAAACAGTCGAAGCATTCCTATGATATAACCTCTAAAAACATACAATATGTCTTTTTTGACTCTGGAATCCAGACTTCAGAAGGAAAACCACTGGCTTCACCCTGCTTGGACTATCTTGCTGAATTGTGTGTTATGTTGTATTTAAAGATTAGAATACTCAGATGCACCCCACGGAGAAACACCTGGACATATATTCCACAAACACCACAGGAGAGGGTTTGATTGCATTTTACAACCAGAGCTGAAATATGGTGCAGTCATGCATAGCCCAAGAGGGAGCTACATCAGCTTCCCTTCATGTGTCCTGGATACTGGCAAAGACGAAAAGGCCATTCACATCCCCGGAAACTGCAAAAGACTCTATGCTTGTCGTCTTTGATGAGGTGTTAAAGGATTAGTCATCAACTGCTAGTTACTAACCACTGTACATGTCCTGTCCACCCATGTTCCTTTGTGTTAAAAGCTGGCCCAACTGAAAATGTAAATAACCTGGCCTGCTATAGTGGTTCTCCAGCTCAACTTGCCAGAGCACAATGGTAGAGCAGTGTCCAGCAGGCACTGCCAGAGTAACTCACAGTACATGACACCAGAGCCACCTCACTGCTTCACACAAAAACTGTTTATTCTTCCAGGGCCATGGGTCATATCCCTTCCAAACATCAGATCTGGTTCACAGCTGACACGTCCTTGTCCTTTTTCAGCCCAAAGACAGATTGACACAGTCACCCACATACAGACACTGTAGCCCACCCTGCGTCACTACAGATGCTCCACCGCCTGCTCCAATACTTCTACCTCTCACCCTTTAATATCAATCAATGCCCATATTCAAACCCATATTTCTGACTGATTGTAATCCATTCAAGTTTTAGTTTACTAGTATGTGTCATATGACAGTTTATTGTGCTACTGATGTCAAAGCAAACACCTACTGATGGGTTTTGCTGCATCCACTGCACTATATCTGCTTAGTCCATCAACCAGGCAAAGAAAATCATCCTAAAGGACGAAAAAGCAGGCAATCCTTTCCCTCCAGTCCATTTTCTCCAGTCATGGCAAAAACACTTACACTTATTGGAACTACAATAGGTATCATGATTGAGCCTGACAAATAATGAGACATGAGTAGCAAAGCTTGTCATCTTCCATGTAATGATACTATTCATATAATACATTTCCTAAGGCTCCGTAATGTGAGCAGCATCTCTGAAAGTATCTTGAGTGATTGTTAATCAGACATGCTGTACTATTTGTGAGGTATTGATGGATGTTTCCAGTCATTGTGTTCCATTATGCAAAGAAGCACAAACCATGGGTAGTGTAGAAAATGAAACAAACAGAGAGAGAGAGCAAGAGAGAGGGCGGGGGGATGGGTCAAAGCAGGTGGGCTCATGTCTTATGCCATCTGCAGTGTCCAGAAGTGTGCATGTGTTGTGTGACAGGAAAAAAAGTATCACATTGACTTATTTTTGTCCTTACATGGTAGGCACAATAGGGTAAGAAGTAAAAACCCTAAATTATCCTGAGCACAAACACACACCTACCAAGACACATTCACACACTTAAAAAATCTTCTCCCACATACTCTCAACAATGTAACCACTCACACAGACAAAGTGGTGTGAATTTAGAAAGAACCAAAGGTGCGAGTTTTAAAGTAGGTTTCGATGCGATATCTGTTTACTGGGAGAGTTTGTGCGAGTATGCCGATGCTTAAGTGTGTATGATGGTGCTTTGCATTAATGGCAGAAGGTTAATGTACTGTAAATGGACCTTCCGGCAGTCATGTTCTCATACCAGGAGTAAAGTGCCAGCTCTATGGACTGGGTGCCTTAGTCTGAGGGGGTTGTGCCACAGTTTAGTATAAGAAGCAAATACTTAGCATTGTAATTATCTTGGTAATGAATACAGTTGAACTTCTCCTGCTTGGATAGTTTAGCTTACTGTCAGAGGTGGGTAGTACTCAAATACATTTACTCACTTACATGTACATGAGTAGTTTTTTATTTTTATTTTTTTCTTCTGACAGTGGTTGTTTTGCACAATATGTTGTTTGAGTGAGTAGGAATCATTTTTCCGCGTCCTGGATATCAAAAAATAAGCAAAAATTAGCAAAATAATCGATAAAATACTAACAAAATAACAACAAAGGTAATGCAATCAATGAAATATCAATAAAGTACAAAAAGAGCAAACATAATAAGATATGAACAAAATTAACTAAATTAGCTGTATAATAGACAAAATATCAACAAAGGAAGCAAAAAATAGCAAAATATTATTCCAAGTATTTAAAAATACACAAAATTCGCAAAATACTCAGCAAAATATTAACAAAATTGAAAAATAAGCAACAAAAATATCAACAAAATCAATGAGAGAAATGGCACAATATCAACAAAGTGAAAACATTAGCAAAATTAGCAGTTATTTTAAGAAAAAATAAGCAACATTTGGTAAATTAGTCTATAAAACCTAATTACATCTCACAAATTACTCATTACTTGAGTCCTTTTTATTAGATACTTTTCTACTTTCTCTTACCCCTTATTACTTTTACTTGAGTTATTAGAATTATAAAGCAACAGTACCTTTACTTTGAGTGTCACTTCTGTTTATACACCTGCTTGCTGTTGTACAGTATACTGCACTTGGCCCTCCAATTACAATTGGGCAATGGTGTAGATATCACAGAGTCTCAAAATTTAGATTTTTGATTTGGTTGATTTAGTTATAACTAAATACAGCTTGTGCCAGAAATTCACTTAACATAATTATTAGCTGTCAACTTCTTAAAGGGACCAATGTTAGTTTTTCCCACAGGGTAGATTAATTAACAGGTTGAAACACAACTTGACGAAAGCAAAAAATAAAGTATTTCAAAAAGACATCATGTTCTACTTCGTATCAGAATCGAGTTAAAACATTAGAGAGTTGCCATCTTTGATCACCATGAGTAGACACCTACAACTTTACACACAGCTCATTCTGTCTTAGTACGATTCATATGATTTATTAGTCTAACATAACTATTACTGAAACTTAATAACTTACACTACGGTTGGAGATACCTGAGACTCTGCAAATGAGCAGATGATTCTAGAATCTACTATGATGTTATCCTATGTTTTTGGCTACATTTTCTGTGTGTTATTTGTGGTGTTACAAGGACAAATACCGAATTTGACTCAATCTCACAATGGTGAAGAAATGTTAAAAAAATCTTCCAGATCCAGATGACGATCCAGATCACTCCCAGAATATAACTGATTGGTCTCGATGCCGTTAATGATCGACACTGAAAATTTCATACAAATCTGTTCATAATTTTTTGACTTATCCTGTGAACAAACAGACAGATAAAGAAACCAATGCTGAGAGAAACATAACCTCCTTGGCAAGGGCAATATAAGAAATATACAGTATGTATCTCATTTTTAGATTTTATTGTAACAGTAAGATGTTGCCATACTTTACATGGATTTTAAGAGTGGAAATGCATCAAGGTTTGCTATTGCATCAACTTCCTCGTGGCATGATGCTGTTGATGACTGAAACTGACATTGGATAGCCAATACACAGCTGCCCACATGACACACATCACATACATGGGCACAGATGCGCCACACACACTTGAATAAGGATGGATTACATTCTTCAGGGGGTTTGTGGAGAACGCTTCAAACACTGGGTTAACTAAAGACACTAGTAAACATTCTCTTTCCATGGACACACACAGGCACAAATACAGATCTCCACACTCACACAGTTGGCGTTATCATGGCACTGATTGTAAATAGTCACGGGGTTTGAGACTGCATTGGAGAGCTGTCTTTATGCTCTGAAGTCCTTGGAAATTTCTCAGTGGTCTTTTGAAAGTGGAAATGATTCTAAACTGAGCTGGTATTTCAATAAGAGCTCAATATAAATAGACACCAAGAACATTGACTCTAAAACAGCCGGCAGGATAATATCTCACCTGTATTGTAACTGGCCTGCTACTAAATATTGCACATGTGACTGACACTACAAATCCCACAATGCATTGCAACCTCAGTAGCTTCCCTTGTCACTGCTCACGCCTGCACTGCTCCTCACGTCTCAGAGAGTGCCCATGTATGTCTTGTTCACCTTGCTGGCAGAGCTGACGTCAACATGGCTGAACGTTATGATGCCACTACGACACCAAACAGCAGAATATAAGAGTCCAAAATAATGTGTCACCTCAGACTATGTTTGCAAAATCACAGTGTGAGGCTGACGTGAAAGACAGATTTATCATGGCATTAGAAACAAATACATGAGGCTGCCAGACACCTTCTGTAGCCTTTTACTGATGGAGAGTTTGTGATGTGGTGCTGGATGAAAGTACCTGGCATCAAGTGTCCAGAGGAAAAGCAAACATTTCTAAATGCAGCATTAATAGAAAACTGTTGTTGATCATGAACATGAGCTTCACGCCGCACAGCTGATGGAAAACAAAAGACCAACAGCATATATTCCTGGTGTGGATGAGAACAGTGACATTGTACATCGCTTAGTTGTCATCTGCGGTTGCACTAAAACATTTTGAGATTTAATGTACGTCAAAGCCATGGAAAAAAAAACATATTTGATGAAGAATGGGACTGATGACACCTGTGATGTTCAGAAAACAGCTGATTTGTGTGAGGATTTGGGGAAGTCCCACACCTGGCCAGGTGAGCAGAAAACTCTGAGAGGAGCATTAGAGCAGAGGGAACTGAAAATGTTATGACAGTGAACACAGGGACACTATTTACGGTTCAAATATTTATGTTTTTCTAGATTTTCATTGTAGTTTGAAGTTTACTTACTTTTTGTTATGATTAAAACTTAAAACAGAATTTTGATTAAAACAGAACTTAGGTGTTTTAATTTAAATATGATCTCACTTTTTAAAATCCTTGGTTTGTTATAAATTTGGTAACATATCATGAAGTTCATATTAATTCAGTTCATAATATATGTATAATGCATGATATGCAATACATTACAATGCAAACACATTACAAATACAATGCCCCTGATTAAAACAGAGCCAATTTACCAAGGTCTGTTACTGAAATACTGACCCTGTGAAGGAGTTTGAAACCCCTGCTTTAAAGAAACTTTTAATTTGAAAGTCATGCACATTTAAAAGGCTTTTTGTTTGCTGCAAACAAAACATAAATGACTAAAGCAAACATGTTTCTGCTAAACAACTGAAGAAAATCATTAAGTAATCATTAAGAAATCTTTGTAATATATGCATTAAAAATTCTCCATATCAGCATTAAAGTGATTTATAAATGAAATTGGAGTGGACTGGCGAAAAAGAAAACTCTTTCCACGCTATTTTTTATTGTATGAATGTTTATATGAGCTATGCAGTCACTTTTCAGCATAATTTTATTTCAGTATTAGTTAAAGTAAAATGAAAACGCCACGTGGTGGAGGGGATTGTGTGCCTAGGAGCTATGTTGGCCCTACCAGGGGCGACAAATTGCTCCTAGGTGACAGGCCAGACTAAGAGTGATTCAGAAGACCCTTATGACTATGCCTTCCTGTGGGCCCATCACCTGCAGGAAGGGTTGTAAGGGTGCGGTGCTGTGTGGTTTGGGAGGCAGCCGAAGGAGGTGTAGTATAGTCTCATCCTACTGATCACTGAGATTGTTCTGAACATTTTGATTTGTAAATTATGGAGCATTACGTTAAATGAAGTGCCTAAAACGGAGAATATAAGCAGGTCTAGCAAAAACAGACCTTTATATAGTACAGACTCCTAAGGGTTAAGGCAGGAACACTATTTGTAAAAAACACCATGTGAAATACTGTCACTTGTCAGGTGCTGCTTCAGCATTAATGTCTTAAGTAAGGGCAGAAACATAATGCAGTGGTAAATGCCTCTTCAAGCTAGTGGAATATCAACAACCTACTCACTTTAAGACTTCTGTCTTAGAAATTCAAAATTAAATTCCACTTTGTGTTTAGAAGTGCTATAAAAACATCCTGTTTGATTGTATCAATTACAGTATTTGTTTCAGACTGAAGTCTGTGATCAGCTTTAAGAAAAGTAATAAAAATAACCATAAAATTATGTTCCAATAGCCAAAATGTGGCATAATTGTGTTGTTTTTGTTTCCTCTTGTATTCAGCTCCCTGTGCCATTTCTCCTCTCTCCTCCCCCACCTCGCTCTTCGTGGCATTGTGCCTCATCCATCGCCTAATGGATATTGACCAAAGACAGACAGAAGGGAGGAGAGCTTCTCTGCACATACAGTGTTCACCAGTTCACTCAAGCCTGCTCCATATTTCTTTTTTTCATATAGCTAAATGATCCCACGTCTTTCCTTGTATGCTATCACATTCTTCAGCAGTGATGTTAGACTACAAGCGAGACAGTACAAATTAGAATCTCACTGGACATATTGTGGATTTGTCTGTTCATTTTTTACCTTCAAACTTGCTGTTTGTTACATGAGCTGAAATGTTTGGTGTTTATAATTTTGGACTGAATATTCTAATGATCTCAGTTCATGGCTTACTCCATTAAGTCAGAATACAGCATTTGAGACATAGCCAGTACTTTAAGTGTCTAGACAGCCCACTTATTAGCATGAAGAATCAAGTAAGATTTGCACACACCAGCATACACACCCACACCCAGGGGCATATTTAGTATATGCAGGGTGACAGCGCCCACTAACTGCATCCAACCTTGAATGTGCAGGTGCAGGTGGACGGTTGCTAAGCAGAGGAACAGTTGCCATGCTCTGAATGTGAAAAAGCTGCTTCTCTCCCATGGATAGAGCTCGAGAGTCTGAATAAAAAAATGTCATCTCAGAGTTAGAACCAACAGCATAATCAGTGCTCGGTAGAGACCTCTAATTCCATACCAAGTGTCGGCTTTTGCAAATAAAGGGGAACTGTCTGATTCTCGTGTCAACACGGATGGATCTGACATATTCAATTACAGGTTCCTTCAGGATTTCTTCTTTACCATGAGTTAGTGTTTTACCTGTTGATCAAGAGTAAAACAGCCATAGGCACTCAGTAAGAAATGGCAGCGATGACACTTTTGAATTGCATTTACAATCACAGAAGACTGATGTTTTAGGCCATTTCATTTAGACTGAGGAACTGAAATAACAAAATAAATAAATAACTAACATTTTCCACTGTGTTTGCCTGTGACAGCAGTAAAGCATCATGCCAGCAAGTAACAAGATGTAAGAGACTTTCCCAAACTGTTGCTATGACAACTCTACAACATATGAGACTTACTCCAAACTGAAAATAAACAGGGCTTTCCCAGTCTAACAGAGATAGAAAATATAAGGTCAGGACAGTGGAGTTTCAAATTCCTCAAGAACAAAAAAATTTATAAAAACAATTTGCATACTTATGTCTTATTTATGTCCACAAGTAGAAGCAAAGAAAAGTGAGCTCGAGACACTGAGGAAGCATTCTTCTATTGGACTACATTAATTAAACTGACCTGATGTACACTCAGCCACTTTGTTAGGTTCCCCTTACTATTACTGGGTTGGACCCCCTTTGCCCCAATTTCCTCATGGCATAGATTCAACAAAGTGTGGGAAACATTCCTCCGATGTGACAGCATCACATCACTGATGCACATCCATGATGCCAATCTTCCATTGCACCACATCCAAAGGTGCTCCATTGGATGGAGATCTGGTGACTGCGGATGCCACTGGAGTAAAGTGATGATCATGTTCAAGAAACCAGTTTGAGATGATTTGAGCTTTATGACAGAGCATTATTCTGCCGGAAGTAGGCATCTGAGGAAAGGTTATAAAGGGATGGACATGGTCATCAACAATACTCAGGTTGGTATCAAGGGGCCCAAAAGTTTCCAAGAAAATATCCTCCACACCATTACACCACCAGCCTCAACCATTGATAAAAGACAGGATGGATCCATGTTTTCATGTTATTTACACCAAATGTGGAAGCAGAAATCAAGACTCATCACACCAGGCAATGTTTTTCCAATCTTGTATTATCCATTGCTGGTGAGCCTGTGAAAACTATAGTGTCAGTTTCCCATTCTGAGTTGACAGGAGTGGCCCCTGGTGTGGTCTTCTGCTTCTGTAGCCTACCTGCTTTGATGTATTGTGCATTAAGAGACGGTATTCTGCATACATTGTAACAAGTGATGATTTGATTACTTCTGCCTTTCTATCATCTTGAACCAGTCTAACCATTCTACACTGACTTTTGGCATCAACAAGGCATTTTCTCCCAGACATTTGCCACTTAGATATTCTCTCTTTTCAGACCATTCTCTGTAAATCCTGGAGGTTGACATGAAAATCCCAGTAGATCAGCAGTTTCTGAAATACTCAGACCAGCCTGTGTGGCATCAACAACCATGTTCTTTTCAAAGTCACTTAAATCACTTTTCTTCCCCATTCTGATACTCGGTTTGAACTTCATCAAGTTGTCTTGACCATGCCTATATACCAAATACACAGTTCCAGTCATGTGATTGGCTGATTACCTGCTTGTGTTAACAAGTGATTGAACAAGTGTACCTAATGAAGTGGACAGTGAGTGTACCTCCCATTGTCATTATGCACAATAATAATAATAAGAAGAAAGAATCCTATGATTCCCAGTCATCAACACAACATACAAAATAAAGTCATACTTTTACAATTCACATCCTACAGCTTTACAAAATTGGAGAATTCCTTAAAACATACTTTTTGTGGTTTTATCTTCCCAATATTTATGACAATACCTGTCAGATGACAACCTAAATCAACTGCATGAGGTAGAAAGAAATTGTAAAATATTTCATGGATATGTTCCATAATACATTCTCTCTTTTCAGGAAACTCCTAACAAGTAGACTTCGTCCTAATGAACATCAAATTCTCAAAACATTGGAAACTAACACATCAATATCACATCAATAGGGATCAATTTGAAGAATTTACACATTGAAAGTGCATAGCAATAAAGTAGACAGAACAGCATGCTGAGAAAACAGAATGTTTTTTTATGTTCTCATTTGATGATGGCTTTTCTGCATTCGCAAACGCTCTGTGCCACTACAGATGTCTTTATCATTTCAGTTGATTAGACTTTTACGACTGGATGACTGGCTAATCTCCACTAGTATCATTTATCATCTGCTCTCATCCTCATAGCAGCAGCTGATGTCTTCTGATTTACATATACACATACAAACACACACACACACACACTTGCTAACATCTTTCCATAAAAAGGAAGCATATACGGGTGTAGACAGATAATTAAACATGCAGGCAGGCAGTATGATGTACAGAGACCATACAAACCTGTATACCAGTGCGTCATCACCAGAGCTGTTGTACTGGACCTGGAACATCCTGACTCCTGTTATAGGAGTTTGACTGCTCCATCTAATGAGGGCCGAGTTTCCTGTCAGTTCCACCAGTGAAACTCTTCTATCAGTGCCCCTCGTCTCATTGCTTGGTAAAGCAACCTTAGATGAGGTCAGAATGTCAGAGGGGGCGGGTTCGGAGGAAGGATCTCGACTGCGACTTGTGCTGTTCGCCAAATGGGGCATTGCTGTGACAACTAGCTCCACCCTTCCTGTGGATTCACCTGCAGCATTTGAAGCAATGCAGGTGAAGTTTCCAGAATCCTTCAGGGATGTGACATTGATTTCCAGACTTCCATTAGGGAATACCAGTGTTCTGAAAGAAACAGTCATTAATTAGTAGTTAATTAGATGTACTTAGATCATTTAATAAGAGCTGCATAAATTCAGAATGAGTTCATTTGAGCTATTTCTTTCATTTTTTATTTACAGTATCTGTTCTTCATAATCACTCGTAGAAATATGATCTCACTAATTGTGTTTTAGAGGCAACTCAGTTCTTGTTCAAACCACAAAAACAAGTTGTGGTTGGACCAAATTGGTCAATAGCAGCAGGTGCCCATAAATAGATGTTACTTTCTAGTTCCCGCAGCCTTGTTATCCGATTGCTGTTGCTCTTACATACTGTAGATGCAACAAATCTAAAGATATACTGTAAATTATGTTTTCACTGTGACACATCAAGTATAAATTTTGTCGAAATGACATAGCAAAGTCAGCTTCACTGTTTTACAGAACAAAATTAAATTCAATTTTATGATAAGTGCATGCTGCATGTCCCAGTTAATTTTCTCTCACTCACACTGGCCCCAATAGCTCATCAGTGGTTTTGTTATTAACCTGTAATGATATTGATGGCAATATTCATGACCAGCATCAGTTTTAGTGGACTTATTTCACAAAATGCCTCACAGTGACACTGTACACTGTGTAACCCTGCACACTGGAAACCTACAAATATGACAAATGAGCACTAGCCAAGTCGGTTTACAGATGGAAATCGACAGACTGCTCTGGAAGGTGTAATGGCTGAGGAGATTGCAATGTGACCTCAACAACAACCTTCATGGCCTATTCCAGACTTGGCCCACGCATGTCATGTGTCACTGCCTACGCCCTTCTGTAGTCAACAGAAAAAAGAATTATATGAGAGATTCTTTCATCTTGACTTGATTGCATATTAGGGCCCATCACTGAACTGAAGGACAGGAAATAATAAACAAACAACCCTGTTTCTGCATGTGCCATTGGTCTCTCTGCATGTTTTCTAAATAAATTAACTAATTGACATGTATAGCTCCATGTTAAAAAGTAGTACATTACAGATAAACCAGCGCGGGGTCAATACTGAGGCAACATTAATACCTGGAACCATTAGATATAAGTCTCCCTTCAGGACTGATCCAGTGGACTTCGGGCTCTGGGTCGCCGTTTGCTTTGCATTTTAGGCTGGTCGGCTGGCCCTCCATCGCCACTGTATGAGGTGACTTACGGGTCAGAACTGGTGGGTCACAAATAAACTCCTGAAAAAAAATATAGGGTGTTGTGTCATACTGCAACACACATTTCCAAATCAGATATTCATTTTGTTTTTTGATCTAATTTAGCCACAGTTATAACTGAAATGTTATATAAAAAGTTACCTCTTCGGGTATGGTCCAGAAGTACTTGGCGCTAAGATCAGGGGGAGAGGCACAGGTCTCAAGATCATCCTCCCTCGTTAGCCTCCTCAACCATAGAAGTTCACAGTTACAGTGGAGAGGGTTGCCACCAAAACTCAACACCAGGGAGGAGAGGGGGGAGCCTTTGGACTTGGCATAAACTGGGATTCTCAGGAACAATGGGTCTGGGGGAATTTTCTTTAACTTATTGGATGTCATGTCCAGTCTGTGAAAGGAAAGGGTCCAGGGAGAATAAGAGGAGTCACAAAATGAGTAAGAATAGTGTCATAAAAATATTTTTTATGCTGTATATGTTTTATGTTGTGTTTCTTTGTATTTGCAATTGTTATCCTTTTGATCACTCTTTTTTTACAGTTTGTTCTTTCAGTGTGTATGTAGGCACTATACAAATACAGATACTGATATTTTTTATTGATATTGTTTCATTACATTTCAATGGGTCAAATAAACCCTCACCTATTTTCAACTGTTCAAATATTTAAGTGCACCAGTTTGTGAACTTTCCTACAATTGTGTCTTTTTAACATCCCCTATTGTTAAACATATTCCTTATAAATCATAAAATAATATGGCAATTTACACAATACTCACCAGGTCAAGTTAACCGCTATTGACATGCACTGATTTGAACACAGTTTATGATTCTGTTCAAATGTCTTGGATAAATATTTTCAGCCAACAGTAATTGGTTGTGCATGATGTAAAAGACATGACATACCATTTATAACAGTTTAAAAAGGAAAAGAGACAGATATTTATGACCTGTATGACCCAAACTAATACTTTTGTATTAACCATTTTCACTGTCATGCATTTTAGAGTGATTTGTCTAGATGACCATGTAAAACACATACTTTATAGTCATTACACAAACTGAGTTTAAAATATAGTTTTTGATTAGATAAAGCATTACTGAGTACAACGACATAGGGCATTTTTTGGACTTTAACCTCTTAGACTCTGGAGTCCCCAAATTGGGGGAATATGGGGAATTGGGGGATCCCAAGAATCATGGGTCCCCAAGTTCAGTTGCAATTTCTCATGATCTACAACAAAAGCAACTGCACTAAAGACTGCACTAATCATGTAAAAATATATTGATACTGGAAATTAAAAAGTACAAACTCCACTACGAGCACATATGAGTCATATTTAGACACACCAAGCACAACTCCGACACCTACAAATTAATTATCAAAATCCTAAAAAGAGGGCATTCATTTCTTGTTCTCTGTATATAAAATTACCTGGCCAGCTTGTGAAGGTTGGTGAATACTCCTTGAGGAACATTTTCTATTAGGTTATGGTCCATATTTAATGTGTTGACATTGGTTAAGCGTCCGATTGTGTCCCAGGGAACCTGCGCGAGGTTGTTGTAACTCAGGTCCAGGTCCTCCAGTGTGGACAAGAAGTCGTCAAAGGCATGGGGAGATATGGAGTGGAGCTGGTTGTTGGCCAAAATGAGGTGACGGAGGTTGGTGAGGCCTTTGAAATGATCATCCTAAAGTAAAAAAAAAAAAAATCTCTGGTTAACTGAATAAGTGGATGACACATGGATCTGCACGTCTTGTGTTTAATTGTCTGTAAATACGCACATTTACAATCCAGTTTTAAACAACCTGCACCCCTGTGGTGCTTGTTGCCATGCTTACAGGGGGAGTGATAGAACAGCCCTTAATTTACTGTAATTAATTTGTCCATCAGTCTTACCTTGATAATAGTTAATCTATTGGAGTCTAGGTGGAGTGCTCTTAGTCGCCGCAGGTCACTGAAGGCTGCAGGGAGGATCTGACTGATGGTGTTTCGAGACAGGGTCAGATGTAGCAAGCTGGTCATGTTAGCAAAGTCTTTCCTGCGGACAGCTGGTGTAAGTGAGATAAACACAAAGAATGATTGTGGTAAGTGGGGATCTAGGTGATTAATGGATAGATACGTTACAGAGATTAACAAAAAAATACAATTTACTCCCAGTGAAAACTGCAGTCTTTCATGTTTAGCCAATCCCATGCTTAACAAGGATCTATCCTGCCAGAGCCTGCAGCATAAGATATCAGATATGTTTATATTAATTATCTTTGTTGATGTATACTACAGGGGCAGAATTTAATATGTACAGCACTACTATGAGATTTATTTTGCACATTACATTTTAAACCCCTTTGAATGTGAACAAAGTTGGTTTTACGTTCACACTTATGATTTCACTGGTGTATAGAGTTCCGTAACTAATTGGAGTCTCGTTTTACCTACTGTGTCCTTTGTTTTGGCGAAGAATAGAATTCTTTAAAGTCACTCTTGGAAAGATTATGCAGCTGCCTTGATACAGAGCAATTAGGAATCCAAATTAAAATGAAAGGATACAGCAATACCCCCGATCTTTAAAGCAAGTATATTTCAAAGTACTGAAAAAAAACCCTCTTTGGTATTTAGAGGTAAATCATCACTAAGATTTGCTAGACTGAATAAAAAAAAAAAAAATATATATATATATATATATCCTAGGCAAATTACTTAATTCCCTGCTTCATGAATATTATTATTATGTGGGTACCAAAACCTCTGCTGCATGTCAACTTTTCTATCATTGTCAAAGTTATAAAGTTACTGTTCTACAATGAAAATAATACTACGCTAATTATCAACAAGGCATTGTTTGTTTCCATGTGAATAACCCATGTGAGCATACCCTTCAGCTGACAGCCATACACAACAGAAATAATTGGAACTAATTGGAATAGCTTGTTACTACAATGACATATGACATACTCTTTCTCAGATGTGCCCTCCAAATACAGCTGCACTGTATATTTAGCCTGTCAGTTCATTGTTCGCTGTGCCTATGCTGCTCTGTCACTGCACAGGGGCCAGACTCTCTTCTCAGAATCACAATGTTTGCAGAATCGCATCCACATACTGCATTTCCTTAAATAAAAACCGCAAGTCAATTAGAAGCTGGGTCTGTAATAATACCCATGGGTGGAGTTGACATGAACAAATAAAGGCTGCATCGCACACACAGGTTGAATAAAAAATAAATATAGATAAACCTCTGAAATCATGTTCTGCCAGTTAAGCACATACAGTACACTTTTGTTGTCTTAATTCAGTACATTTAACATTTCAGAACATTGCGATGCTCTTGTTTTGACACTTGTAAATTGGTTTAAATCGCGTACTCTGAAGTGTGTCAGATCACCGTCAATTTTAGGTGTTTCATTTGCATTAAGATACATTACGACATGAATGCTTACACAATAAAAGCCATGTTAAGCAAAATCCACCAAATCACAAGAGGATTTTTATTTTGTAACAGAAAGGAAGTGTTGAGGTCTTAATAAAAGTAACTTTGTAAATATGGGAGCCATTTGAAATTTTGAGTTAAATTCAACCATTTCTACTTATTAAACAAAGGAAATAAATGAGAGACCCAAGTCTAATGCAGGCCTCGTTCAAATTGTGCAAAATGTGATTTGTTATATTTATTAAACTGAGGAAATTGCTATAGAAAGAAAAGCCTGCATCAAACAAAGGCCTGGTGCGTTCTGCAGCTCTAGTAATTAAAAGTGTCCAGCCACTATTTAAGGAATTATTTCTTTAATTTTGTCTTGAAGAAATTATTTATATGGGTAGTTTGATAGGAAGCATTATCACCTCTGAGCTCTGGGCAATGAGTGAATCTACAAAGGTTAACAAATGTTCTAGTATGGACAGACTGGGAAATCCTGAATTGATTCATGTTTTATGTTTAACAAGAGTAAAAGCATCTGTTTTTATTACCTGTAATGAAGTTCTCTTGAAGCCGAAGCTCCACAGTGCGCCGGTCAATTGCAGCAGGAACAAACAGCAGGCCCGTCTTGGAGCAGAGGATGGCGAGTGATGGCGAAAGGCTCTGGCACATACAACGCTTTGGACACGGTTGTCCTCTGCACGCTGCTGCTACCAACAGCAAAGAAAGCCACAGCCTTTCCATTATCCTCCAGTTGGAAAAAGGCAACTGAAACACAGAAGGAAATGAGGGAGGAATTAAAGTGGATACCATCAAGTACAATTTGTATCAAATCAAATCAAATCTAATTTTATTTACAGAGCACTTTTCATACATCAATGTAGCGCAAAGTGCTTTACATATTAAGGACACATATTACAAATGAAAAACAAAAACACATGTTAAAAACATTTGGATTACACGTGCATATGCATATATTTACACCCCCCCCCCTCCCACACACACACACACACACACAGACCCAGCATATGCACACACTTCTCACACACAGTCTTTGCCAGTAACAGAGTAAAGTATTACATATGGCTTCTGGCAATGAGGAACCAGGTATGAATCTGTAGCTCTTTGTGAAATCATCACATTTTAAGATGAAGACTATAACACCGAGCATTCCAAAAACATACTGCAATCGGAGGCTGCAGAGTGCAAGCTTGTATGAAACGTGTTAAATTCACCATTAGGAAAAAGCTAAAAATGGATTCATGTGCACTGTACTGCCGCCATGACTCTGCCTCCTGCTGTTTCCCCCTCTCAGCAGGTGGCACACACCTGGGCCTCTGCAGTCACTCATTGTCAATCAGCAGTATATAAGAACTAGGGAGCAGCATTTGCCGTGCTGTTGTTTATTTGATGGCCAGCTTGCACTGTATGTTTTTCTGAGGCTTTTGCAACGCCTTGGCTTGTACATTTTGTTGATGCTGTAGTTAGAAATAAAGTAAGGTGGATTTGGGTGTGCTCATGTGCTTACATGAAGTGTGTGTTGTGCTGTGAGCCAGATGTCTACTGACATTACACCGTAACAGCTGTGATGCACACTGTAATAGAGTGAGCATAAGTCCTCTACATAGAAATAAGTGTGTAGACTTATCATGGAAGTATGCAGCCAAGACAACTGTTAGCTACTTTATTGTGCAGCCCTGTCTCTCCTGCTTCATTGTGCTGGTAGGGAGTTTAGATTTGTAGCTTTGTTATTATGTTTTGTTTGTTTGCTTGGATCTTGAAATATGTATTTAGCTACTGCCAAAATACGTCTGCTCTTACCTAAATTGCCATGTGAATTTAATAAATTTAACAAAAGTTGAATTTGTAGGAGCTATGATGCAAAATGCAGCCCCCTGGTAATGTTAGCAGTGTGTGGCTCTTTACCTCAGACAGGGCCTTCTAAGTTAAGTTCCCACATTTCTAAGATTTATTTTTTGTTTTTTTAAGTAGCCCCTTTGTTCCCACATTTCTAAGATTTATTATTTTTTTTTCTGGTTGTGCGTCTGGAAACAGTGTGTGGTGTGGGAAGGGGAAGAACACTTCTCATAGGGTTAGGGGTTAGGATGGGGCTAGGGATTGGTCAACCTAGTGAGGAGAAAAGAGGTATCAGACAGGTACACACACCTACACACACACACACACACACACACACACATACAGTGGTACCTCGGCTTACGAGTGCATCGGCTCACAATTTATTCAGGTTATGAGGAAGACATCGGACAAAATTTTTTACCAGCTCACGAGCAAAAACTCGGGTTAGGAGCAAACTAGTTCCCAACAGCACACTCTCGGCTTCTCTCAGCCCTTCCCTCATGACAGACCGGAAGCGTACAAGTGTAACTCACACTGTATTGTGCTTCATATCTGTGCCTTTTTCACCTGAAATAGTGCTCTGTTTTGTGTTTTTTCATCATGGGACTTAAGAAAACCCGCAATATGTGCCTGTAATCCTCCAGCCTATGGACCAGCAAGTGATCGCCAACTTCAAGAAGCTCTACACAAAGCATTTGTTCAGATGGTGTTTTGAGGTCACCGAGAACACTGAGCTAAACCTTTGTCAGTTTTGGAAGGATCATTTCAACATCGTTGTGGCCCTCATAATCACACATTTGTCATGGCAGGGTGTTACTCAGAGGACCTTGGCCTCTGCCTAGAGGAAACTGTGGCCAGATTGTGTTGCCGAGCGCGAGTTTGAGGGATCCGAACCCGACCACATAGTCTGTCTCTGCTCCCCTTGCTCCTCCTCCCCTGCAGCCTGCAGCCAGTGTTTCTCCAAGGTAAGTGTCATTATAAATCATTTTTAGAACCAATTTAGTTTTCGTGGGTCTTGGAATGGATTAATTGGTTTTACTGTACATGTATTCCTATGGGAAAACCGGTCCCGGCTCACAAGTTTTTCACTGCATGAGCGTGACACCGGAAAGGATTAAAGTCGTAAGCCAAGGTACCACTGTACTTATCTCTATTATTGCTTAGCAATGTGGGGTCATAGAGCTGTGGTAACATCGACACACCCCCACTGCCAAAGCCAAAAGGGTAAGCTATTGTTTCAGCTAGAAACATTGGGCACGTTTACTTTTGACAGAAACATTATCAGTACTGTGTGTGTGATTTTATACAGTGGTATATTTAAAGTTCCTTGATGTATTTAGCAACAGGACTCACTTGCTAACTTTGACAGATACAAGCACAGGAAAGTGAAAAGTGAGCTGTTTGAGGTTAAACTCTGCTTCCCTCGCCTACCCTATAATTGTGTGGTTTACATCTAATGGAACAGGCTGCCAGACTAACAACAACAGAGATCAATGGCGCAAGACATTTTTGTAGATACATGCTTTTTGTGTTTACCTAAAGTGTCACAGTAATATCTCTCATCTCCCTGCGTCAGTTGTCAACATTTCCCAACGATATGTCATCAAGTCTGGCAAGAGAAACACCTGAGGCAATGCTTTTTGCAAGGTTTGGATGTTCTGTATCCATCTTACTATCTTGGTTCAATCTCACCGTTGTCATAATGCTGTTTTTGACTGAAGCAGACTAGCTGGTGAACAAAGAGGAGCATTTTACCACCAAATAGTTTTAGTGGAGACCAATGTAACCACTGTCTGTTACTGTATGTGTGCACAAAACAGCAGTATATAAACCACTCCAGTTTGACCACCACTGTGATCAATAGCATCAAGCCTGGTTTCAGCAGGTGGCCTGTCCGCTAGTCTTACATTATGTTCCCCTCCAACATATAGTTTTTAACAGATTAAGGCGATGTGCAACACCATCACAAGATTAAACCATCTGAGCATTTCTCTATTTACAGGTATCTCAGTCTTTCTTCTATACTATCACGCCAGGTAAATATGCAAAACAACAAAGAATTTCAAGTGGATGCCCTCTTCAAAATACATTTGATCAATTTAATACTTTGTGTTTTCCATCTTCCCACAGAAGCCAAAACGATGATTACCGTATTTTCCGGACTATAAGGCGCATCTAAAAGCCGTCAATTTTGTCCAAATATGACACTGCGCCTTA
>JAQQAE010002253.1:0-22793 GCA_029823295.1 Pseudamia nigra
CGGAGCGACTTGTATTTTGAATAGATTCGACTATAGGGTGTTTGAGAGGAGACGAGCCGTGCTGCCGCGTCTGTTCGGGGAACGCGCAGCTGCCGCGTATGCGCGCCTGAATTGAATAAAAATTGGATTAAATTGAACTAAGCTGATTGGAACAGACTTGATTTGAATTTAACTTTATTTAATTTAACTGAAATGAACTGAACTCATCTTCACTGAGTTGGACTGATTTGAATTAAATTAAATCATGATTATTAAAAAAAAAAAGTGAGGGAAAATGTTTTGCATCATTTTGTGTCCTTGCTGTCATTCATCTGTTTGTCTGTTATGTCATTTTCCTCTAGTTGTATGACTGTCTTTTATGTCCTATCTGATCTTTTGGCACCTTTTTCATCTGTCTTTTACGTCATTTTTTGTCACCCTGTTGCACGTGGTTTCTTCAGCTTTCACTCAGATCTAAAGCTCAGCCATTAAACCTGAATAAAGTAAGGATTTAACATTTATTGGGATAATTAGCCAAACTGCCTTATATGAATATTTTTATCCTGAGAGCATTTTTGGGTCTAAATGGATGGCTAAACATCCTATCAGTGACAGAAGTGCTTCTTAACATATTTTTAATCCGGTACATCCATCATACACATTTGTGAAACATTAAGAGTGAGACTTTTCTATTTTTGAGCAGCAGATGATGGAAAGGTGCAAGCTGACAGATAATGTCTCGGCCGACATTAACACATTTTGTTGGCTGCTCCAGTTTGTTGAGTTTGAATTTAATGTGCCTCCGAGGCAGTGCACACACACGTACACACACACATTACCATTCCAGACATCACAAGCTGTTTTTTTTTTTCCATTTTATGTTGTATTTTAAGATGACGCTTGTGTTGATATGTGACATGGACAGACAACGCTGTATACAAATACAAACTGAGTGCAGGTCAAACTTTGCCAAATTCACCATGAATCAGTGATGTCTGGGGAGATAGCTTGAAAAATTGATGTTGATGTTTTGCCTGTAACAACCTGGTGTTTGTGAGAATATGACAGATAGAGGACAAACAATCACTTTGGCAACAAGTGATCACAGGTAAATCAACATAAAACAGAGAGGGAGGTAAGATGAGTTTGTTTGTAGAAAAAAAAATATAGAGAGATATGTAGTGTATGTCACATGAGGTAGAAGACATGTTTTTCACTAAAATATTTTAGACACAGTAGATATTATTTCTGGAATAATAGTGATTTGTTATAATTATGGCCAATCAATTTGCAAAATATGAGCAAAATTGTTTTTAACTGATGAAAATAATATATGGTTAAAATCAAGAATAAGGAGTACTGGGGATATTAAAATGCGAAATAAGCTGATTGATTGAATTGATTTCCAAAGATATTACTGAGAAACACTGAGCCATGCAATGCAACATGCATCAATAAGGAAACATCATTTTTGACCTGTGATGTACAACCCCACTTCCAGAAAAAGTCGTCCACTCAGTAAAATGCAAATTAAATAAGAATGTAGTGCTATGACAATTTACTCTGTTTTGTATTTTATTGTGACACTCTGAACACAACATATTTCATGTTTTGTCTGATAATTTTTTATTTGAATATACACAGTCCCTTAATTTTGGGCCTGCAAAATTTTCTCAAAAACACCAGTCGGGCAATGTAAGGCTAAAAATGAGTTTAGGTATTTCACACAGTGATGAAACTGGCTGTCATGAGGACCATCCCAGGAAGGAAGGACAAGAGTTACCTTTTATTAGTTTATTAGAATAACCAGCCTCAAAAACCGCAGACATTATAGTGTTTGATGGTTTTGGCGACTGCACTTGGGGACACATTCAAAATCCTTGAGATTTTTCAGATGGACTGACATACATTTTTTAAAGTAATGTTAAACTGTCTTTCTTGTTTCTTAACTGAGTGTTCCTTGCCAAAATATGGATTTGGATTGGATTTAATGATCTAAAACACAATATGAAGACACACCCCTCTTAAAAAGACACAGCTGGGAAGTGAAAACTGTTCCAGGTGAATCTGATGACAGAATGCCATTAGTCTGCAAAATTCTCATCAAAGCTAAATGTGTCTACTTTGAACAATATGAAACATAAAACATGTTCTGGGTTGTTCAAGACTTCTTTCATAGTTTGGATGTTGTCATTAATATGCAATATTGAAAATATGTAATGTTGAAAATGTGCAATGTTGAAAATCATAAAAAAACATAGATAAACCACTGAGGGTGAAGATGTGACTGGCGACTGGTCATGTAGCTGTGCAGAGTGAAATTTGGAATATGACAGAGATTCAGGCATTGAGATAGTTCTATGAAAATACTGGAAAGACATCCATCTGTGACTTTGATATGTAAAACTTCAGGTGGTCAGTGGCTCTTCTTTTAAAGCTCACATACCATTAGATGAAGCAATAGTTCACCTCTATGTCTCCTTCTTTCTTTCACTGACATCATGCTTGCAAGTGTGAATGTTACACACAAAGACACACACAAACACATTCTGTAGGAGCATCTCGGATTACCGTAAGTGTGACCTCTCAGGTCAACATATGCTGTTGGTGTGCTGCACACACTGTTTCAGGTGCCGGTGTACTGTTTCAGTTTCTCACTCAACATGCTGTATCACCCATTTTAACCAGCTACACACGATGTGTCAGGAGCCTCCTCGGCCCAGTAGGCTTGAAATTAATTATATTCTTAATTGGATTTTACATCAGGAGCATAGTATGAAACATCTAGCATGTAGTTGCCACTGAGGGGCTGAGGAAAAGACTCTAGAGATCATTATGGCGGTGTAAACTTACAAGATATTATTGTATTCTGCACCCTTGTGTACACTTTGACTTATGGTCCTTCATTAGCTATTGACCTTTCCTTTCTTAGACTCAGCTAGAGGTAGCCACAGTTCAGAGCAGATGAATAAGAGAGAGAAAAATGGAGAATAGGAGTTTAAAGTTCAAGTTCACACGATTTATCATTGCCTGATCTACAGTTATAGCAGTGCATTTGAACTCAGCTAAACTGTTGTGCGTTGCTTCACTGAAGGACCACATGACTTATATAAGAAGGTGCCATGTAGAAAATACACTGACCTATTCTGCTAAAGCTTAAACATTCAACCTGAGGAATAACAAACACAAACACATGCAGTCTGTATGTAATTCAGAGCTGGCAATATGGCTGAAAATGTCACTAAGATAATAAACATTATCATATCAGTCCCTCACGAGGATTAAGGGGTAGAAAATGGATGGATATTAGTCAGTAGCGATTGGTATCGTGCTGCATGTCCTATTGTTAGTTGACTTGTTATTGTCTGATCTGAAGCAGTATTAATCCTGATGGCTCTGTGCTTCTGTCAGATGTTCAGTCTGGTTCTCAATTGTAGATGCACCTTTATGCAGCAGGTGGTTTGATAAGGAAGGAGGAGGAAGCCTAGTCTGCTATGTGTAAATGTCTGAAACGCATACTATTCATTCATTAATTAATCTGGAGGGTGCTGTGTTTCTGTCAAATGTTTGGTCAGACTCTCAGTGGTACAAAAGTCAGTAAAGCTCTTCTAAAACTAGCACTGATCCAACAACTTAATGTGGCCCCTTGCACACACAGTAGTTTTGACAGTATGACCTAAGAAAAACAGATTTCTCTGTTTTTGTGTAAATCTGAAGTCAATGCTACGATTATCTGAGACATTCAAAAGAGAACTGTAGAGAAAAAATGTGACTGCACTGTAAGTATTATCTTGACTAAGCGTGGACCAGAAGCACCAGCTAAAAGAATAAAACTGACTAGATTTAAGACAAAATATCATGTGCAAGTTTTTACAAAAAAATGTATCATTTATGAGGGGCTATATTTATAGCATCCCAATGGGTGTACAGCCCGGTTACTGGACTGTCTCAAACAGTTACCACATTGATCAGCCATTACGACCGCTGGCAGGTAAAGTGGTAATAATGTTGATTATCTTATGACGATGGCACCTGTGAATGTTTAGGATATATGAGGCTGCAAGTGAACATTTCATCTTTGAAGCTGATGTATTTGAAACAAAAACTGGGCAGCATAAAGATGCAAGCAACTTAGACAAGAAGCACATTGTGATGTCAAGACAACTGGGTCAAAGCATTTCCAAAACTGGGGGTCTTGTTCAGTGGTCCTGGTCCTGGAGACAGAACCCCATGAGGAAGGAAGGACAAGTGGATCTCAATCCAGTAGAGTATCTAAGGGAACAAAACATTACTACCATATAATGTTGTGTTGGTTTCCCTTTTGATGCCAGAGAAGCTCTAATCCAAGACGTGAGCTCTACCAGACCTCTGAAAGCTGCTGTAGTAATTGTCAGTTCGTTACACATTAGACATTGTAGTGGCACATACTTCATATCCTGTAAGTTGTGAACTTGGGCCTTCATGAATCTAACCAGTTTTTCCAACACATTTCACACATACTCAGCTGGACTGAAATCTGCTTGTTCATTTCCAGACCACTTTTGTTGTGCATCTGCAGACTAGAACACTCAAAAAGATCTTTAGGTTTAGATACAGTGACCCAGTCATGTACCATCACAATTTAGTCCTCGTCAAAGTTGCTCAGATCTTTACTTAGTTTGGACAAGTTGCTGCTTTCAGTGCCAACAACTTCAAGGGTTAAATATTCACTTGCTGCCTAATACATCCATCCGCTGGCAAAAGTCACTGGAACAATATGACTAACATAATGTCCACTTCACATGTTGGCAGTCATAATGTTAGGGCTGATAAATGTACAACAGTTACAGCCAATGACAAGACTCTCTCGTGACATCCACATCATTCACAGACATCATTTGAAAAAAAAAGAGCTTGAGAGTTGAGAAATTATTTTCAGATATAAACATAATACACATCATGCATTATAACCAGAAAAAAGTTACCCTGCAAGTTGTTCTTTACACCCAGTTTGTTGCTCAAAATAATGTCTTTGCTTTTCTACATTCTTTGTCGAGTCGTTTCCTCAGTGCAGTTGGTGGCATATTCAGACTTATCGTTTGAATTTGGGGTCTTTAATCTTCAGGTTACAGGAACATATGTGGCTTTCTATTTACAGTCTGATGATCTCCTGAGGGTTGTCGACACAGATTAAAAACATCTCGACAATACAGAAATAGCTGCTTCACATCATCAGGTACAGACACTGATCCATTCTAGTTGGTAAAATCTGATGTGCGTTATTTAACTAGAGGTTTGTTTTTCCATTCACAAAGAAGCGAGTGGTATTTGTTTGTGAGATGTAACAAAGCAGGTAGAGGAATGCATCAGGGAAGATGGATCATAGCGCAGCTCTGTGTAATTCTTACTTTTTGTTGCTTGGCAATGCTGTTCCATATTTTCTGTGAACATATGTGTGTGTGATGAAACAGGTTTTTAAGGCTGTTCGCCATCCCTCTGTGCCACCTGCAATTTCTCTTTCCTGCAATTTCTTATTTGCCGCTTCTCCTCACCTCCCCTGTTTGCGCAGGTCAGACTAAATCCTTCATTTCATCATGAAATGGTGTTTGCGCAATTGAGTCTTTATGAGCTGATTAGTCAAATACACAAGCTGTCACTACTGGCCTGTTATATCATCTCAGTGTAATGCTTTATGTAAACAATTTCTCAGAATATGCAGGTGATTTAAAGAGGAAAGCTTCTCTAAGTGCTTTGCAGAAGGATAGTTTTACTGTGGTTCTTCACATACACTACCCTCAGCATGTCATTGATTGTCAGGGCAGCATGTGTGAGAACTGATCTTTGGAGATGATTGATGTGAGTCAGAGTGAACAGGATTCTTCACACACCTTTTTTTTTGGTGGACTGAGTTACACTGCCAGTCAAAAGTTGGATACATCTTCTCCTTCAGTGTTTTTTTCTTTATTTTTATTATTTGCAACTTTTACATTAAAACATGTTTTATATTTTGAATTGTCCAAAGTAGTTTGATGACAGCTTAACACTCTCAACACTCTCTCATCAGATTCACCTGCAACAGTTTTCAGATCACAAATGAGCTCATTTGTGCAATTTCTTGCCTTCATAGAGGGCTTTAGATCAGGGGTTTTCAAACAGTGGCCCACAGCCCCACTAGTGGTTCATGAATGCATTGCCAGCGGTCCCTCGTCTTGTACTTTCAATGTGTAGCCAGCACCATCATGGATCAGTCTGTAGTAAGGAAAAAGCCAACAACAGAGGTGCCAATTCAAGCTTGTTGAAGTTTGCAGTTAAAGCAGTAAAGTACCTTTTGCAACTACATACTGTATGTCTGTGAGAGTGGATTTTCTACACCTGAAGAATAAATACAGAGCAAGGCTGGAGCCAGAGAATGACATGAGACTGTCCCTATAAGCTCTTCTTTAGTCCATCACGTTATTTTGTGCAGAGGAAGGGTGGGCACAGTGCCAGTAGTCCTATTAGTGCTACTACAAGTACTGCACAAATATAATGGCAAGAAACACTCAGTTACGTGAAGAGAAAGGATTCCTTCATTATTACAAGAAATGAACGTGAATGAATGTGTCCCCAAGTGCAGTCAAGAAAACCATGGAATGCTATGATGACCCTGGCTCTGATGGGGACTGACCCAGGAAGCGGAAGACCAAGAGCTGCCTCAGCTGCAGAGGATACATGTGGAACCACGGGTTACGAGATTAATCTGTTCCGGGATCAAGCTCGTGAGGTAAAAAACTTGTGTAAAACCAATTAATCCGTTCCAAGACCCATGAAAACTCCCTTATACAGTATGTAAACACACCCGTACCTACACGTTTATTCATTATTATTATTTGAAAAGGAAGTTATGTTAATTATCTGAAAAGGAATGCATGAAATTAGTTCTAAAAATGATTTAGAATGACACCTTACCTTGGAGACAGATGGCTGTAGGCAGGGTGTTTCTCGGGGTGTTTTTTTTTCTAGAATCTCACCAGTCAAAAGATTGGACACACCTCTTTCAGTGGTTTTGCTTTATTTTTTGTATTACTTTTGTAATACAAAAAATAAAGCAACATCTCCTTAATCTCTGCTGTTGTCGTAACCTCCTCTTCATCATCCTCTTCTCTACTGCTGAAACTCCTGTTGCTGCAGCACCTGTAGCTCCTGGATTTCCTCAGTTGTGAGCTCTGTTTCAGTATCGTGCAGATGCAGGATGTACTCCTGCTCCCCCTACGCTCTGCTGGCACCACCGCTGTTCGTACAAATATGGTTGCATCCTTTTTTTGTCTCCAAGATGACACTAATATATAAAGTCTATGGCACAGACTCTCCTCAAAATGTTGAGTCATTTCTGTTAATCTTTCGGTGTTTTATGTTGCATTCTCTTCTTCTATTCTTTCACCACATCAGCTGTACTGCACTAGAGCGCCCCCACAATTTCCGGTGGCACTGCACCACTTTCTACTTTAAGGACAGATGCATAAGTGCCTCAAAAGTGTACCAAACTTGTAAATTAATGCACTCTGAGACGGGAAGGAATGCCCCCACTGCATGTGTAGATGGACTTAGCGTAGAGTATAAATGGGCCTTACGTTTCAGGTTGGTCGGTGAGTAGTGCACTCTCGCAAACTATTTTACTCGCAACCTGAGTTTTTGCTCGTGACCCGGTACAAAATTTTGCCTAATGTCTTCCTCGTAACCCGAAAAATTCATATGCCAAAACACTCATAACCCAGGGTTCCACTGTATTAGAATTACCAGCCTTAGAAGCCACTAACTAACAGCACCTCAGGTAGTGTTTGATAGTGTTTGCTATGTTGGCTGCAGTTTGGGACTTATTTTACATAATACCACATGGTCTGCCACAGTTTGCATGTCTTTAGTGTATTGCTGAAAATGATCAAATAAAATAGTGAAATCACCGAAAGGAAAGGTTTAACAGGTTGCACTGTATGTACAGGTCAGCCCTGTGTTTAACACAACCGGCTGACACTCAAGGTGTGTCTACATGATCACACTCTATCATCGGCAGCTGAATGTGATGATGATTTACATCCAACATCATGATTTTACAGCAGCAGCAAAAGAATTTATACAGATGGTTCACACAATCAAGCTGACTGCTTTTGATGATAACAATCTCTTAAGAATCAGCAGAAACAAATCAAAACAACAGACAAGCCGAGCCATAGAGATGCTAATGACCAATCAGTGCACTAAAACTGAGAAGAAACGCTGTACTGAGCGTGACACTCCCACATTTATAAAGACAGGATTGTGTGAGATACACCATTCACTGTTTAATGTGAAAAAACACCTTGAGAGCTTTAATAATTTATTATGACTAGTTTATTTTTTCTGATAAATACTTGTGTGATAATGTGTGAATCACAATTAATAACTACACATCAAGTTGTTCAGTATTTGGGTTCAGCCCTGGGAAATATCTGAGGCGTTTTGTTGGTTATGCTTTTATCGTTGTGAACCATTTTAGAATGAAAACCTTTCACCTTCACTATCTTATCTGTGGATTTGTACTTACAGTCTAACTACTATTATTTGGAGAGAAGCAGATATTTTTCATATGCTTAAAATGTTTTCTTTACCATTCTGATTAAAACCATTGTCTGAAACAATGCACATCATTCAAAATCACATCATTTTAGTTTCCAAGGTGCATTTGCTGCTTTATTTTCCCTTTTGAAAGAAAAGCTGATTTCAGAATGATAGAAAGATCCAGTAGCAGAAATAAGATCAATAGAAACAGTAGTGTGTGAATTGATATGCAGCACATCTAGTGAAACTTGTACTTACATTGTCCACTAAACTGCATTTATGGGTGTGTACAAACTCCACCAGTGGGAGTAGTATCCACTGGCTGAGAATCAGATGGTGATTCCCAAAGTGAGATAGTTTCAAGTACAGAGCAAAAGACCAGTGTCAGCATCAGTCCAGTCACATCAGGTTGAGTTAAAGATCAACACTACTTCAGAGTCATCCATGGACTGTTTCTCAGAATATGCTGGACACACACAAACAAGTTCACAAACTACTTGAGTTGATGTGTAAAATTTAACAGTTTAATATGATGAACATGTCATTTTAAAACTATGTTTTCCTGTTCTTGTTTTGCTCAACATTTGGGGGATCTCTGTTATTTTATGAGGTTTCAAACATTTTCAGTAGATTGCAAATCAGGACTGCATCAGGCCAATGTAGCCCCTGGACTTTTACTACAAAGCCATGCGATTGGAATATGTGCACAATGAAGTTTGGCATAGTCTGGATGAAATAACCAAGGCCTTCTCTGATAAAAGATGTTGTCTACTTGACAGCATACATTGCTCCAAATCCATGATTTCCAATAAAAATTCCAAGCTTTGACTGGCCCATTCACCTCAGTCCATCTTGCGTGAGCTCACAGACAGCAGCAGCTACCTTCAAATTCAAAATGGGCATGTCATTTTCAGAAAAATTATATTCAGTCAGCGTGTTGTCTTTTTGCTATTTCCAATTAACGTCACATTTTAATGTTTTGCAAATCACCATATTCTGTTTCTATGTAAATTTCCCACAGTTACTGTAAAGCAGAAACTACTTTGCAGATTGATGGCATCACTGCTCTTTTACATTCACTGCATGTTACGGACAGAATCAGCACAGTAATGTCTGCGAGCTGCAGATCTGAGATGTGGTGGTAATTGATGTGATTCAGAATAAGTATGATGCTTTTTTCATAGCGTACATTTTTTTGGTGGAAGTATGTGTTTTAAAGACAAGAAACCATCTTTCATGTGTACTTATCTGCAGGTAGTTGCTTGGATATGCTTTTATCTGTTGCAGGTAATTTTCGAATAAAACATCTCACTTTCACTCTGTAGATCTAGACTTTTACTTCTCAAACCGCTTTTACTTGGCAGAACAAAATACTCCACATTTGTGTTTAAATATGTTCAAATATATCATTTGTCTGCAGGAAATGCAAGGGGTAGTGGAGGCTGTTTGCTTCACATGCACTTCCTTTCCTGTTTTAAAGCAGGGCCAATGTAAGAAATAAAAAAAACCTGGAGTCATTAAGTAGGTGAAATAAGATCAATATGTACAATTTATGCACTTTAATTAATAGATAACACATTTAGTGATACTAATTTGCCCAGTAAATAATCAGACTGCCCAGCGAGTGTCTATAAACCACTAGTTGGAGGTGGTATTCACAGGCTGTCAAATAGTGGTCCCTGTAGTGGTGTGTTTCTCAAGGACAGTGAGTACATGTAATTCACACCAGGTTGAATGAGAGACCACTTCTGTCCTACTTTGCAGTCTAGTTACATTAATAACATGAGCACAGAACGTTTTTATACTGGCTTTAAAGGAGTTTGTTTACTGTTACCAGATTTTCAGGAACATGTCACATTATATGAGCTAAAAGGCTGGAACTGTTTTCATGCTATTGAAAATATGCCAGGTTTTTTTAATTCTCCAGAGTCTATGAGCTTCAGTGCAGCGCATATTCAGACTTTATTAAGCGAAAGTCAAGGTTTTACAGTGATAGTTTTCTTTTCTTCACAGTTCGATTTAAACTCTAGGAAAAACACCTTTCCACCTTAAAAATACTGTAGCTTCTTCACATCTTAGATTACTTCTTACCCTAGGCCCGGTTTGTCAGCTGCAGTCTGGTTCTCTTGCTACAGTTTGATTTATCTTCCTCTAGATTTTGTTTCTCTATGCGTGAGGCAGCTCCACCAGTGGGAGTAGTATCCACAGGCTAACAAGCAGCGACACTGGAATCTGATAATCTCCGCAGTGGGATGTTTGGAGGTTGGCATCAGCAGGAGCCAAGTCAACTTAAAAGACATCAAACTCCAAACAAAGAAGTAACACAAACTCAAATCTTTGTGTTTTGTTCAAGTGAAAAGAACTCTACTACAAGTAAGCTGTGTAACATTTCTTATTTGTGAGAAACTTCACATTGGACAGACCAGTGGTCAAGCAAGCAATAGATTTACTACAGAGAGCAACTGGCAAGTTCCAACTGAAATAGCATGGGATTCCTGTGTGCTGGCATTTAAATTTGCAGAATACTGCTCAAGGGATCCTAAACTACTGATGAAATACTGCAAACCTGTCTGCTGTGGCAGATCTGTGGCTTTGTAGCTTGGAGACTTAACTGACAGAGTCAGCTTCAGGGCACAGCTGAAACACGTGCTTCTCTATCCAAAGTGGTTTCTCAAAATACAAACATTTTTTCACCAGAAGTATCAGAAGGCTTAGCTGAAGGCTTGAGTGGAGAATGTGTGAGTTAGAAAAGTCAGAGGAAAAGACTTATCTTATTGAACATGTAATGGGTATCAGCGTGGGAGATGGTTGGACCTTCTGTTGCTCAGTGACTGATTGTTTAAATTCTGTACATCACTGGGCTTTTGTGACCACATTTCCTGAAACTAGACAAGGGTGGCTACTTTTTTGGCCAAAATTTTGAATGTGATGCAAATGGTTTGAAAACAGGAGCAGTTTCTCCACTCTGTTACTTACAGTAGGTGTCACACTTGGACTCAAAAACATTCTCTTTGACATCCTCAATCATTTGCTATGGGGAAAAACTGTGGAAAATAACACCTGAATATTTAAAAAAATTTTAAAAAATGTATGAAAAGTAAGAGCCGGAATTGATGAAAATGAAAATGTGGAAGTGCAGTTCAAAAACAGGGTGAGAAGACTGATAAAGAGTGTGAACAATAGTAGTGGGAAATGCCACATTGGAGTGCACAGCGGTGATTAAGCAAACACTAGCGTGCATGAGGGGAGTGAGTGGCTTTAACAGAAAAAAATCTGATTGTTTCACAGGGATTATGCTCTGACGCAGACATAAACACACCTACAGCTTAAAAAACTGTGGTTGTGTTTTAGAGGGAAATACAACAAAAGCACTCTTCATCCTTTCTCCTCATCTTCCTCTGTATGTCTTAAAGACAGCACTGATTGACATTCAAAAGGCTGCAAGGTGTGTGTGTGCTTTTCCCAGAGTTTTGTCACAAACTGAACTGCACCACATTAAGAGTAGTGTGGAAAATGAGAGGAACAGAATGGGGGGGGGTCACTCTGTTTTTAGACTGTTCTACTTCCACGTTCTAGTGATGCTGTAATTGGGAGGGAAACATCCTAAACACAGTAAAACTAGAGAAAAAATAGGTAATATGGACAAAGCAGGTTCTTTCCAGATCAATCCACCAGCACTCACTAAGGGTCAGATGTGATGATTTCAGAGGAAATATTATTCCCCATATAGTCGATATGTTGTTGTTTTAGGAAATTGTTGCATGTTTTAGTTTTATTGTGAAGGTATTTCTGCATTTCTGTCAGGAATACTGACCCTGAAGAAGCTCTGTTGGGTTGAAATGCAGGCCATTTTAAAACATGTTTTAATTGCCATGTAAAACAAAGGCGTAACATAGGAATACAGTATGCCTTGGAGTTTTTTTAAACATCCTTTTATTTATTTATTTTTTACTTTTTGCTAACATTTTAACTATGCAGAAATACCTTGAAAAGAAAAGTGAATATAGTGAACCAAAAGAGCTCCTGAGACTTACCAACAGAGCGATCCAGCAGCGATATGTTACATATTCGTCTTCAACTTTTCCTACTCATCATCCAGCAGTGTTCCAGTCTGCAAGTCTGCATCACAACCTCCACTAATTTATTTCCTGTCAAAGGTTTTGAACTCCTTTCTATGCTTTTCATGCTTTCAAGTCTTTGAAGGAAAAGTTGAGGTTGCCACATTCCTGGAGATATTACAGAACAACACCAAAGTGGCTCCTACGTATGTCTCTGAACTCAGAAAAACAGTGAGGTCGTGGGGTTAAACGTCTCCTTGTGACTCGTCTGTCGTCAATAAGGCTGAGGTTGCATGGACTAAGCAGCTGTTCATCTGGTAAAACAGAGCGAGCTTATGTGAGACCGAGGACAACAACATAGTTTAGTAGCTTTACATAGAGATGGAAGGGTTGACAGGGTGATCTTTGACCTTTTGGGGAGCGGGGAGGCAAATTTGTCTCATCCGACAGGATGTGTTATATGATGTTGGAATGAATCTTTAACAGGAGGACTCATTGAGCTTCATACAGCTGGCCAAAGTGATAAATATCCAAAATGATAAAAATGTTTATATGATTCAGTATTAATAATTCTCATGACAAATGTCGAACATAGATAATCTGGTACATACAGTAATACATGCATAAAAATAAATGGCACGTAAGTAAAGCCAACACATCTTACTTTTTTTCATCTGGAAAGAGTTTTATTAGTATAAGAACAATGGTGGTCAAGCAAGCAATGGAAAGAATGAGGAGAGTGAGTGGCTTTAGTAAGAAAAAGCTTTGAAACAGAAACAAACATTATGTCCTCATTGTTTTGCAGTGATTATGTTCTAAAACACCTAAACATGATGCAGAAAAAGTAAAACATGAAAAAATGAAAATAACAAAAAGATGTAAAACAACAGTATAAGATGCAAATAAACAAAAATGGAAATGATACATTTCAAATAAGACACAAAGACAAAATACTTTACTAAAGATGTAAAAAGAAGAAGACAACATATATCAACGGCGTGAGGAGACAAAGATAAAAAAAACAAAAAATGTAACATGTACTGTACGTAAAATGCAAAAGTGCAAAAGCAAAATGTAAAAACACAATAAAAGATAAAAATGATAAAATAAGAACTAAGTGAACGATAAGGAAAACACAAAAGGACCACAAGACCTAAAAACAACTTAAAAGTTGTAATAAGACAAACCTGACAGAAAAGAGACAACACACACTTTTGTTTACAGGTTTTGACAACATTAAATGAGAAGTAAAGTATAAGTCATCATAGAAGTATTCATTTATTTTTTTTATTTACACCTTGTTAGTATGAAGGATAAGGATGAATCCTCTTTTCTCTTCAGAACTGCCTAAATTCTTTGTGGCCTAGATTCAACAAGGTGTTGGCATTTCCTCAGAGATTTTGGTCCATATTGACATGACAGCATCACGCATTAGCTGCAGATTTGTCAGCTGCACATGCATGATGCCAATCTCCTGTTCCACCACATCCCAACAGTGCTCTATTGGATTGAGATCAGGTGACTGTGGAGGCCATTGAAATGGTTATTTGAGTTTCTGTTGCCTTTCCCTCAGCTTGAACCAGTCTGACCATTTTTCTCAACAAGGTATTTTCGTCCACAGAACTGTTGCTCACAAGATATTTTCTCTTTGCAGAGTATTCTTTGTAAACCCTAGAGACGGGTGGATGTGAAAATCCCGGTAGATCAGCAGTTTGTGATATACTCCAGGTCGTCTGATACCAACAACCATGCCACGTTCAAAGTCATTTATCGCCCTTCTCCCCCATTCTGATGCTCGCTTTGAACTTCAGTAGGTCGGTATCTACATGCCTAAATTCACTCAATTACTGCCACGTAACCGACTAATTAGATATTTGCGTTAATGAGTTGCATTAACATGTGTACCTAATGAAGGGGCCTGATTTAAAGACCATCTGTACTTTGAGGCTTGTAGCTTTTCTCCTGTCATCTTTTGTGTTTTATCAGAATGTGCCAACAAATGAAGCACAAACACTGCTTCAGAGAAATTTGTACAGATGACACATAAGCAAAAATGTAGGTTTAGAAAGAAAATTAATACAGAGTAAAGCCAAAAAGAACATGCAGTGTTTACTGTAGCTGTTTACCTGCTGTAGAGCGTACTGTTTAAGAGGATTACAGTGACCATGGCCCATGAGTCCAGAAAAAACAAATTATATTTCACAGATAATGTAGCATGAAATAGAACAAACAGAACCTTGGATGATTTAATACCCATTGACAATTTGTGTATAGGACAGAGGCTCAGAAGCATGGAGAATACTGTATGTGTATGTGTGAACCATACAATTATAGAAGGAAAGTGTTGAGAATATTGTATGAATTGATTTTCAACTCCTATTATACAAAGTGGATTTGCTGTTTACTGGAGTGGATGCTTTGGAGCCATATCAAAGACCCAAGGACTGTTGTGAACTAATGCTCCTCTGAGAAATAAAGTGGAAATATTGTGAAATGCAGGGGTTTGTCGCCATTTTCTGATCTCTAGCATGGATTAGTTTTATTGATTCCATTACATATGCTTAGGAAAAGTTGACAATAATATGCACAGCAGGGTGGCATGGCATGGAAGCATAACCCCTGCAATTGCATTATAGTTATTAGTGAGCAGCGGATAATTTACTGATCCCAACTGAATTCTGCCACCAAGTGTACATATGATGTTTGTGAATTTAAAACATAATATTACAAGTCAAAAAAGAAGCAGTTTGTTGTGCAAAAGTTTTAGGCACTTTGATTTTGTTGTTTTATCAGAATATAATGATACATTCATAAAACATACATCCTGTCATGGCAATTGAAGCCCAGTATGGTAGAGAATTGCTATACTACGTAGTGTAATATCTTAATAACAGAGCAAAAATTTACAGATGACCCAACAGATCACTTACTGTACTAGGAGACCAAATTAAACAATTGAGACCGTGATGTTTACATAGAGGTCCAGTATAACTTTATGGGAGTCAGTGGTTTTTGGAGCCGAGTGAATGGTGCCAGTGGCTGCTGGTGCTATGACAACTTTAAGTTATTTCCACTTTAGCCTCACTGCACAGCCTGCTGGTCCTTCCACAGTTTGTTCAGAGCTGCCGAAGAACCTCTGCAGTTCGTGGATTTTCACTTCTTGTATTTCTTTATTCATAAACAAAAAGTTAAATTTGTCAAGTCTGTGGTCATTTTGGTTTTGGTGACATACTGTATCTCACGTGAGACAGAAATGAAGTCAAATATCACATGTGTATATGTTTGCATCATTGAAATGGGATCAAACCTCATGCCATTGACTGTAATGCATTTCTTTTTTTTCTGAAACTAGGTCTCATAACCTGGACGAGAGGCAGAAAGAAGTGGGTAGTGGGCTCTCTATTGTAACAGTAAAATCATAGTTGACAGGGCGGATTTCTAAAGGATCTAATAAAGGAAACACTGAATTGAAAAGACATCATTCATATTGGATTGGCCTTCCAGTTTAATAATGGCATTACCCCAAGCAATATTGAACAGCTCCATGTGACAGTGTGAAGTGTCATACATGGATTTATTGGAGTAATTTTTGCAGGTGAGAAGAGATGAGGCTGTAAAATGGTAAGAGTAGGTTTTTTCTTATAACCCATCTTGATAATCATTGAAGAACCATAATATTTTTAATAAAGAGTTGAATACGAGTTTACTTCATAAAGGTGTTTAACAGTGTTTGAAAGGCCTCCACATTGTGACTTGAAGTCTTCATTAGAGCTGAAGCACAGGCACAACACACAGAAGAGTTAGAGGCAATATTGAAAAGGATACTTTTGTCGCTGTAGTTTCCATTTGTACCCCAGTTCTGTGAGTAGGTCCATAGCCCTGTGTTCATCTTTGGTAGCAATACCTGTTGGATGAGTGGGTGTTTGAAATGAATTTTACCTGTTTTAGATCACAGTATCCAGAATATTGCCAGGATCTGAATAAATATATGTAATATTGTAGAACCTGTTGTGAATTATTATGGTTTTTTTTTTTTTTTTGCATTGACTCTGGAGATGGTGATCCAGATCACTCCCAAAATCTAATCCATTGGTTTTTATGCCATTTGCCACAAATCTGTTTGTGACTTTTTGACTTATTCTGTAAACAGACATACAAATGGGACAAAAGCATTTCCCAACGTCTTTGGTGGAGGTAATTCGGGACATAAGACCTTTTGTGTACAATTGGTCATGACACAGACTGGTCCTTATAGTTGAAAATGGCTAATCTGATTTTATTTGAAGGACTCTAACAGCTCAGATTAGTATATAATCACTCCTACCTACAATTTTTACAATAACTTTGATCCATTCCGCATTGGTATTTAACATTTCTTCATAAAATCATCAAAATCAGTACAGTTATCCAGCAGCTATCCTTATTTTCTGCTCTAAATTTAAATAAGATAATTATATCAGTTTTATCTATTGACGAATAATACTATGGATTGACCTCTGATTCCAATTTCATAATCACCTACTTTTCTATGAGAATTGTTTTGCAGTATCACTTTGTTACCTTTAACAAGTTAAATCCTGAAAATGGTGGCTAATGATTTCAGAATTCTACATAAATGGTGTCAAAGTAATACTTAAAAAGTATCAGAAGTTAATTATTTGAAACTTGCTATGGTTATTGTGCATTTAAAGATCTCTATTCTGACAGGCGATGCTACTGCTTCTGACAAGAAAAGACTTTAAAAAAAAAAATCACTCAAAATTCTGCTGTGTGGTATAGCTTCATTCTTTGGCTTATACTTTGTGACTGTTGTGACGCCCTAGTTTAAGCTAGAACCCACTACTTTAACCCTTAAAGACCAAGGTTAGGGGTCTGCAACCTGTGGCTCTTTAGCCCCTCCCCAGCAGCGGTGCCTTTGTCTAGCGATGGAAGTACAGTAACACATTTTAACAAATGAAAACGAACACAGGAAGCATATAAATCAACAAGATGAACAAGATGATGAAGAAGAAAATACGATAGAAGAAAATCCACAAAATTAACAACGTAATCAAGAAAATTACCAAAACCAAGAAAATAAAAAAAACCAAAATAATGAACAAGATTGGAGCAAAAGTGAACTAAATAATCCACACGTGAACAGAATAATATGGAAACTGAACAAAAAAAAATCACAAAATCTAAGAACATAATAAATCAACTCAATGAAAATGAAAAAAAAAAACAAACAAAATAGTCAAGTAAATAAACAAATAACAAAAATAAGGAAATGATGAACAAAATATTTCAAAAATTAGAAACTTAAATTAATTTTTAAAAAATAATCATGTAATAGTACAGTTTTATCGCATTGCAGGTAGAATGTGCATCATACTGTATGTCAAAGGGTACATAGAGGGTTCATATATTTTTTATGGCTCCCGTGTATACATCGTAAATACACCCGTGTATTTTTACTTTCTGTCTAAAATGGCTCTTTACATTATAAAGGTTGTCAACCCCAGACCTAGATAATTATTTGAAGGTGTCTATCTCCCCCATATTTATTTCCCTTTTCTAACCTATTTTGCTTTTTGCTTGTTTGCTTTCCTGAGCCATCTTCAAGCAGTTATCATCATAAAGTTGAATCGAGTGCCAATGTATTATTTGCACTGCTGAAAAGGAAGAATTGGCTGATGATTTTGCAAATAAATGTCAGCAAATTTGAAGGTTTTTGACTGTGCCTGTGTCATTTAGGCCTTTGAAGGTTAATTGTTTAATGCGTGAATGTCTCCATACAGTTTGGTTGCAGTGTCCGTATTTACACCGTGTAGTGTTGGTGAATAAAAGTGCGTTTGTTACGGATGATGGGGCTACAACAGATATACAAGTACATCTTTAAAATATATTCACTCAAAACATGATGAATAAGTAATTACAGGCTGTGCACTGGTGTCTTCATCTCTTTAAGCCTTTTCATTTGGATGTGGTTGTGTGTTCACTTAGCCCCTGCAGTCTAGTGCTGCCCTATAATTTCCCGCACACAGTGTACCTCTGTGCTGTAGAGGAGAATACAGCATGCAGTGCAGCTGGCAGCAATATTGTAGTAGGGTGTTTTACAGCATCCCTGTGAGGAGACAGCATATAATTAAAATGTAGCATCTTAGGGAACCAGTGAACAGTTTGCCCCATGATGTGAAATATGATGCTACATAATCTCCATCATTATCACTGAACGTTTTTTTTTATAGACAACATGTATTAAAAACAGCAGTTTACCTTCACTGCGACTACTAATCCTCCTGAATTACGTGTATGATTGGATGACTCATACTAATCTGAGATGTAAGTGGTTTGACAGGTTGCATGTTGCTGCATAAATCAGTCAGTGAGACAAATAAAGGAGGAATTACTCTGATTAAATATGTTACTATGTAAGAAGGTATAAAGGAACAGAACGAGACACCAGGAAAATGCAATTTTTGTTAATAATTAATGATGTGCGTTCTTCAGAACAATTTTTAATGTACATTTATGCAATCGTCAGTCTTTAATCTTGGCTGTGCTGTTTCAGAAGTTGTTCTGCAGTCGTTCATTTCTAAAAGAACTGTGAAAGATCAGAGCATGTCATTAAAAAGCGACAAAAACATATTCTGCCAGATTCAGAAGCTCCTTATAAAACAGTGAATTTAGTGACTTTTGTCAAATATGTATTAATTCACCTCTTAGGGAACATTACACAGGTCTGTTGATTCCACTGAGAATTGCATCTGTTTCCACAAACATGCAAGTTAAAAGTTTGGACACATTGACAACACTAATGTTATGGTTTTCAGTTCATAGGTGTGTACTGTCTAGAGTGAATTTGTGCCACTTCTTGACTTTTTAATGTTCTTTAGACAGCCAGTTGTCGTGTGCAGAAGAAGGGTGGGTACAGAAGCCCTTTTAGTGCTACTACAAGTACTGTACAAATCCGTATTATGGAGAAAAAACAGTCCATCAGAACTTTCAATTCAATTTTATCTGTATAGTGCCAATCCTATTCGAAAATTGTCTCAAGGCGTTTCACAATTCAAGGCCAAGATCTGCAGACTATACAGAGAGTAAACCCAACAGAACCACCGAGAGCAAGCCAAGGGGGGAGGAAAAATTTGTTTTAACAGAAGAGAAAAACCAGCAGCAGAACCAGCGGCTCAGGGTAGGCGGCCATCTGCCTCGACCGGTTGGGGTTAGTGGACAGAATGCACATAGAACAACAAACAGCACAGACACTGGACGAGGTTCACAGTCACTGGTCTGGTCCACAATCAAGAGACCTACAGACCTTGGGCAGATGGAGGAAGCACAGAACTATAGGGAAGATGTAAGTTAGTATCAGAATACAGAAGACATGAGAATGAATGCAAAAAACAAGACCAAAAAACGATTTTCATTTTCAAAAATGAAGGTCAGTCAATCTGAAAAATCTCAAGAATGGTCCTCAGGAGAGCCAGTTTCATCATGGTGTTTGATAATTTTGCTGACTGGACTTGAGGACACATTCAAAGTTCTTGGGATTTTTAGGACAGACAGACCTTCATTTCTTAAAGTAACTCATTACTAATAGCACAAATAGGACTACTGACTCTGGACCCACCCTTCCTCTGCACAAGACAACTGATGGTCTAACACACATTAAGAAGACAATAAATTACTTAAAATCAACTCTTCACAAGACACAGGTGAACAGAAAACCAGGAATTCCAGCTGACACTAAATGTGACTACTTTGGACAATCTAAAATATAAAACATGCTCTGGGTTGTTTAACACTTTGTTTACTACATATTTCTATACATGTTTGTTCATAGTTTGGGTGTCTTCAGTATTGTAGACAATGTCAAAAATAATAAAAATATAGATAAAACCACAGAAAGAGGCTCTGGCCAAACTTTTGACTGGCAGTAATCCTTTTGTGTCTGTCTTTTATGTCATGCTGCACTGTCATGCTGTCTTCAGAAATACACCCAGGCCACATTTGTCTGTCTGACACACAGTCATTGACCCGGCCGTGACAGAGAGGAGCAGACGGCAAGATCTGTCTCATGTACCTGTCGTCCCACTGCTCTTCCTTGCACACTCCTCTTTTCTGCCATTCACTCTCCTGTCTACACCTTTTCTTTTCACTGCCTGTTTTGAAGGAGGTTGCACCCACTCTAATCACAAGCCCTTCATTATCATCATCATTATCATCATCATAAATAAACGAACAAGGGTTTTGCCTGTAAATTTAGAACAAAGGGTAAAAAAAGAGCAAAATGTTCATGACTCATGACAAAAATGTATTCACTTAGTATTTTCAGAGAGAAGTCCAGTGTAACTCTATGGGAGTAAGGGCTTCTTGCAGCCCACTGAATGGAGTCCCAGAGGCAGTGGCGTTAAACTTACATCTGCGTCAGCCGCACTGAACAGCCCGGGTCATTGCCCGCTGCTTAAGATGCCTCCTGGATACTTCCCTGCTGAGATGTTTTTGGCATGCCTAGGGAGTAGAAGACTACAAGGCAGATCCAGGACATAATAGAGCGCCTTTCTTTCTCAGACAGGTTGGACAGGCCTTGGCGTCTCCCAGGAGCTCGAAAAGAAAGGTCTGGACAGAGGAAGTTTAGGTATTTCCTGCTTTAGCATTCCCCCAAATGCCAGACATGGATAAGTGTTGGATAATGAATGGATGAGAAGATTTTTTGAGGACAAATTTGGAACAATGTACCGAGAAAGAGTCTGGCCTACTTTGACATACTCTAGTTTTAAAGTGGGTTAAATTACTCACAAGCAGATGCAATTAATCTATACATGTGTGTTGCCTGGAACTGCAACATTATTTCTACAGCCTGTCTTCACATTTTGATCTAACAGACATTTATACCTTATTTGCCCCTACCTATGCCTTACTTGTGTTCACGCTTTCTTTGAATATTTTTGATTCTAGTAAAAAACAATTATCACCTGATCACTACCAAAACCACCTTGATACTTTGCCTTATTTCAGCGGCTTCTGTCGGTTACAACCCAGAGTTCATGACCACAAATTGACCAAATGTGTCCTTACAGTAAATGATCCACCATTTAGAAATGTTATGTGACCAGACTGCCTCCTATTATCTTCTAAATTTCTGTAATGAGGCATGATTTTTCAAGGCATCGACATCATTTATACTGTATTTATATTTATATTAATTCCAGCAGTAGTGCAAGCTCATCCAAAACTGCTGTGCTTGTAGGAAGTCTGGAAAGACATTTTTATGACTGATGTGATTCATGCAGCACATCGATGTCTCTGGTGAAATCATAGTCAGTGGTTGGTTTGATGTTTACACGGCTGTACAACAGACAGATCCCTTGAGGACGAGTAGATCTAGGACTGAAGAAACCCTTCTCATCAGAGGTCCCCTCCGCTCCTTCTGTCTCATCCTCCCAATTTCTTTGCTCACCTCTATTCTCACTTGTGTTTCCCCAGAATGAGGTGTTGTGTGAGGTTAAGCTCTGACTTTGTTTTTCTTTGTCTTTCTTTCACATACACACACACACACACACACACACACACAGATGCTGACAGTCACAACTAGTCCCAGTCACTCTACAGTCACCTTTACAAACAGTGAGCGGTCATGACAGCTAGATAGATGATAATGTTTGTGTTTTTTGACAGTGCAGAGCAATGACCTTGTACTGTTTCTGCAAACACACAACACAATGAAGCACAGACATAGATTTCAGGGGGGATGGGGGCGGATTATTTGCAAAATGAGCATTTGTCTTCCTCAATAAAACATTTACTTTAGATGATAGGAAGCTTTTTTGTCCCTAATAATCCTGTCTTACATCAGTAAAGGTAGGTGCGTTGACTGTTTAATTAATTTAATTTTCTTGGTTATTTTGTTCATTTTGATGGACTGTTGTGAACGACAGCCTATGTGACAAACAAAACAGATTCTCTTCCGGCTTCCAGAGAGAGTGGATGCATTTCTATCTGCTCCCATCCCCGTTTCCCTGCTTGCTACGTCTGTCTGCATGTTTTCTGTGCTCATTCTCTGTCGGAGTCCCCCCCTAAAAAACTCAAAACAACGTGGAATTGACCAGCTGGACCTCAATGAAATTGACATGCAGGAGAGGGGTTGAGGGGAACCCAAGGTCCTCTGAGGACAGCGGCTGCTGGACACGTAGGGGTCAGTGGACGCACGGGAACTTA